>JAVJAQ010002527.1:210819-368565 GCA_032362365.1 Zygogramma bicolorata
CTAGGTTTGAATTACCGATTATGATTGTATGAAAAATCACTTAAAATCGTTTGGGAGTGGGATTTTAAGGCTAGATTACATGTCTGAGTAAATGCCCTCGCTTGGGTTCGATTTAATTTGTGCTTTGCCGATTCTCTGTGGGTTCTATCTCGAGTCACAGCAGAAATTTGTGGCTGGCTCTGTGCGGTCTGATAGCACTGTGGATTCTTTGGGCAGATCATCGTACGATTGGATTTCGGATCTGTCTGAATCCAGCCTAAGGCTCTGCATTCTAGCGCACTCGTAAGGGTTTTTTTTTAAGGAAAATATTATTATAAGAGGCTACATAATAACATGACCGCTGTACATTGAAACTAAAAAAGATATTCTAAAATACTTTCTTCTTTTATTTCTAATCTATATTCGGAGATGATTTCACTCGCTCACTTCTGGAGAACATTGATCTGTAACGGATGTCAGGGAAAATATTTTTCAGATCTAGAATACACTATGTTTGGCGATAAACTGATTCTCGATACTTTCGAGAAGTTCACCATAAAAAAGCGTGGGTCAAGTTGCAATTGCTGTAACAATGGATGAGAAATTTCAATACTACCTGCACATTCCTCTATTTATCTACATTGAGTATATTTCAACAGAATCGAAGGTAAGAATAGAAACAACGCATTCAACATTATAATTATTCAACATTTACAAGTCAGATCCATTAGATATGACGGTTTCCTTTCACAATTGGCATTGTTTATTGTTATTTTGGCGCCACACTTTCCATCCAGGCGCGGTATTTGCATCCTTTTTATACTGATGACCCTGGAAGATCATGTACCCGGCATTATTACAGACGGATGATGTGTCAAAGGAAAGGTGTATTTTCTTCGCGATTTAAACAGTAATTATGATCACTCAAAGTGAAATATATTGTGGAAAACGCTAATGAATTTGTACCAGCTGTATATTTTTTTGTGATGATGTTGTAATATTCTTCCATCCATCAAACTCATAATATGAAATATTTTGAGTGTCCAGTTCAATCAGAGGACATTTCATGTATGGATTCATGGTGATGCCAAACTGTATTTTGAGTCGTAGAATAAAAAAATGCAGGTGTCACAGCGATAGTGGGTATAGAAAGAATTTGATTTAGCCCGTGTATATCTCAACATTTAAACGTGTTGTTAGTAGAGTGTATTTATTGATATCCCAAAAGAAAAAAGAAAAATCTTAACATTCTATATCTTGCCGCAAGAAAGTTGACCTCTGACAGAATTTTATTGTTTGCCTATAAGGCTAGCTATAACGGTTGAATTATAATAGCTACTTAGGGCCGATTCACAAATACAGTATCAAACCTGGAATAGTTATTCTCTGAATAATATTATCTCATCGTTTATTTCGGAAAAAACATGTTCATGATGGGGAATTCAACTCAACTATGTGGAAATAGAACCGAGAACAAAAAAGTTATGAAATATAAAAGGGAAATGGACAAGAGGACAAAATAAATTTGAGAAATATTGCAGTATATTATTATAGTAAGTGTTTGTTTAAATTTACTTGAATCTTAGTTTTCTATAATTTCCCACTATTGGTAACTTATTGTATAATTTTCAATTCCAACAAAATTATCCTATTGTTGGCACTTAAACTGTAGAATGTAACGGTATATGTTACTCCTGAGATGAACTTTAATTGTGAAACAGTCGATTCTATTTATTGCCGGAGTTAGCACTATGTCACATAACAATCTGCACTAGCCCTTGCAGGTTTTTTTCTTGAATACCCAATCTAAAACCTGAAATGTTTAAGATCCATCAAAATTCATTAATATTCAAAAAAAATGAACATCGTCAAAATCAACCCTTCCATTTTTTTTGCAAACAACAAATGCAACGTGAGTGGTCCCATCGGCAGATGAAAATTTGTTACTACGAGAAATAGTCTCGCTATAATGAATTTGTTTTTGCACCAACAATCAAAGTATATAATATAATCATGAAGTCATCTTCGGTTTTCATATCGAAGTTTCGACTTGCTGCTGCTACCTTACAGCATTGTTTATACAGATATAGTTGGTCAACCATATATGAAAATATCATTTGAAGGGATGGATACTACGGGTAGATGGATGGCACTAGTGATTTCGTATCCAAGTCATGTTTTCTTTCTTTTTTTTTACGGACGTCGTAGCCTGAATCAAACATTTCCTTGACTACTTATACATAATACCAGAAAATGGCAATAAATTCAGGAACAGAAGTGGAATTCTTTGTCAATGTCGTAGATCATTCATGTTTTGAAGATTATTTCAATGCCTAACCTCCATTTTCGTCTTAAACCACTAATGTCAACTTTATTTTGAAGCTTCATTATCTTCCTTTGATCATTTCAATCAAACTGACAGACAGAACGCTGCACTTATTTTCCCTTCTATTCAGAGTAGGAAACTTTGTGTCGTGCATTGTAATTGCATTGTCAAGTAAATGAATATCGACATTATATTATTGTAGATGGCGTAAAGAGAACTCTTCAAATCCTTTTTACACAGGCATTGACTGACTATATCTCTATAAACAAGTTCACACGAAGCCACTTTGGAAATTATGGGTTCGTGTAACAGGTTGATCGAACAAGAAATTTTTGTTTTTCACGAAAATAGTGGTCGTTTTCCTTGCCATATTAGTTTATTGTTCTGTATATAATTTTTTTGTTGCGTGTACAGATAAAATATTAATATTAATTGGTAACGATATCATATACACGCCAAAGGACAATCTTCAGTCCCTTATTATTATCGTAATTAAATTTTATAACTGTTATTGCTCGAATGATTACACATAATGATGCTTAATTTATGATGGAAACGCTCGGAGCCGTGAGAAAAAAATCAAAAGGTCCGACTTTAAACATTGAAAAGATATAATAGTAAAATGAAAGGCGCTTAAAATCCACTTCGATTCTTGAAGAGGTCAACGGAACAAGTGAGTATACTTTATGCGGCATCGCATTAGGTAAGAAATCGTGTATTCCGTGTGATTTTCTTCAGTCGAAGATTGCTGTAAAAGAGAGAGGAGGTCAATAGCATGCCTGCTGTATCGATGGAACGAGCTGAGGCAGAGAGACGTTGACCGAAAAAAGCGAAAAAAAAGGATAGAAAATTGAAATATTGTTTGGTGTCAAAATAAATGAAATTCCTGAAGTAAAAGTAGTTATTCATTTCAACTTGAATTTTTGGGCTACGGTACGGTTGTGTAGTTACTTAATTGTTACAGGCGTTGCAAGTTTTATTTTGACATTTTCAGTTATTCATTGATTTTCATTTACTGTGCTGCTGTCGAATTCGGTTGGTAATAATAATTTTACAGTGTGACAGTGAGTGAAAATATCTTCCATTACATTACGCACCAATTTACGATTGGTATCGTTAATGACTATTTGAGTATCCAATTGCAACCGTTATACTAATCAGGCATCAGCCAAAAAATGTCCAGAAAATGCTATCAACTTTGTCGTATTCCAAGATAAAACTATACTACCTTTTAGTAATTTTCTTTGTTCAGGTACAGTCTGAACTCAATAGAAAATTTCTTCTTTATTCTCACGGGTCATGTCCACACCACCGCCTGTTTTTCGAGTGATTAATAACGCTTCTCCGTGGTCGTTCGGTTCGACGAGACGCCCTTTTCCCTCTGTGATTCTCGTTGAGGTGCTACGTCTCGCGGTGTGATCTGTCGTTCGGCGGGGTGTCGAAATTGTCGGCTCTCCTTTTTTTTCAAATTTAAGATTTGGATAATACCTCGGAAAAACTTGTCCTCATGTGTTTGCTGACTCCTCCCTCCGAACATGTCGAAAAACGAGGTCTAAATTTTATACCCTTTTTTTTTTTTCCTTTATCTTTATATAAGGCCCCTTCTTCCATTTTTTGTCCTTTTTTCCTCTTCCCTTGTGTTTTCCTACCCCTTCCTTTTTTTTTTTACCCTTTTTTTTTTTTTTTTTTGGGGAAGTGGGGAACACTTTCCCCCCTCCCCACAGTTTTTTTTTTCAGAAAAAAAAAAAAAATTTCCGTGGTGTTTGGGGGTAAGAGACATCTCATTCTCCGTGTTTTTTCTTTTCGTTCTTCTTTCTTTCTACCTCTCGTTTGCCCCCCCCCCGCCTTTTTTTCCCTTGTTTCCCGGTTTTGTTTTTTTTTTTTTCTCTCTTTTTTTTTTTTTCTTTTTTTTTTTCCCTTTTTCTCTATTCTTCTCTCCTCCTTTCTTTTTTTCTTTTCTTTTTTTTTTTCTCGTTTTCCCCTCCTGATTTTTCTTTTTTTTTTTTTTTTTTTTTTTTTTTTTTTTTTTTCTCTTTTCTCTTTTTTTTCTCCCTTTTTTTTTCCTTGTTTTTTGGTTGGATGATTTTTTTTCTTCCTTTGTTCGTCCCCCCGTCCGTTCGCTTCCTCCGTCTCTTTTTTTTTGTTTGTTTGTTTTTGTTTCTTTTTTTGATTTTTGTGAATAAAAAAAAAAGTCGCAGGGTACGGATGGTTGAAAAAAAAAAAAAAAAATCAAAAAAAAATTGAAAAAACCCCTCCTTTGTTCCCCCCCTTCTTCCCCCCCCCGACAAACGCTTAAGCATACAGTGCTGCCCTTCCTTTTCTTTTTGGTGCACCCCCCCCTGCGCCCACCCACCAATCCGCCCGATTTTTGGTTGGGATTATTTCATTCCTTTCCTTTTTTTTTGTTTTCCCCCCCCCCTTCTCTTCTTTTGTTGTTTTCTTTTTTTTTTTTTTTTCTTTTTTTTTTTTTTTTTTTTTTTTCTTTTTTTTTCTTCTTTTTTCTTTCTTTTTTTTTTTCTTTTTTTTTTCGTTTTTTTTTCGGGGTGTGAGGGGTGAAGAAATATCCCGCCAACGAGGAAGCGTCCGATTGGAATCGGATAAATTTTTTTTTTTTTTTTTTTCTTTTTTTTTTTCTTTTTTTCTTTTTTTCTCTCCTTTCCCTCTTCTTTTTTATTTTTTTTCTAATCCTTTTTTTCCCCCCAATCCCCTGCCCCAATCCCCCATTTCTTTTCCTTTTTTTTTTCTTTCCTTCAGCCCTCCTTTTGTTCCCCCTTTTTGGTTGGACCCTTTTTTTTTCCCCCTTTTCCTTTCTTTTCTCTTTTTTTTTTGTCCAAGTTTTTCGGAATTGTCCCCTTGGTCCGACGACTTCAAACGCTGCCCCGGGAATTTTTCCCCCTTTTTTCTCTTTCTTTTTGTCTTTTTTTTTCTCTTTATAAAGCTGCATTTTTTTATCCTTTTTTTTTCTCCCTTTTTTTGGTGGGTGCTTCCCGGGGGGCACCCCCCTTTTTTTATCCTTTTTTTTTCCGTTTTTTTTCTTTTTTTTCTTTTTTTTATTTCTATTGTCCTTTTTTCCCCCCCCCTCCGCCCCCCCTCTTTCGCCCCTTTCGTCTTCGCTCCCTCTCCCTTTCCGGGGGGGCTTGGGCGCTCTCCCCCCCCCCCCCCCCGGCTACAATATTTCGAAAATTTTAATTGGTCTAATAACACGAATAAATCTTTCGTTAATACGTAGGTATACCAAATTTCAAAGCACTGAAGTCGTCCATTGGAACTCCCACCTTAGACCCCCAACCAGATGTCACCCTGCTTTTTTGATAGGTAGATTATGCACTCATTGCTTAGAAATGGTAAATCAAATAAAATTACAAAAAACAAAATTATCAAAGTTTTCTGTACGATTCTTAGTGAAAATGTGTTTACAAAACCAGCAGCGGTTTCGTAAAACCATTGTCAGAATCGTACAGGAAACTGCGATATTTTTGTTAATATGGATTTTCATCAATTATCGGCCAGTTCAATTCAATGACAGAATCCTAAATTGAAAAATGAAAGCCAAAACAATTGTTGGGAAATGGTAAAACTAACAGCGCAAGGACAGATCATTGAATCTTCGTGAAACGGATCTCAGTTTTTTCTGTGCTCATCAGAGTAAGAGCAAATGATGAAGATTAGTTTTAATTGAAAAGTTGGTGAAGGAGTTACGGATACCTTCGCTATGCGAACATTTTGTTCAATCTGTTATATGTTATTCAGACCCATTTAACAGTCTATTTTTAAATGGAATTATCACGTCAGTTATTAGTAATCTCAATCTGGAGTAGACATACATACATACATTTGAATAGATAAATCCATGACTCATTGGTCGTATAAAAAGCGATTATAACGCATTTTATTGTACAATACCTCATTCTCAGTGTCAATATTTTCATCGTATCTGTTCCTTCATATATACCGATGAAGGAATTAAACTTTATTGCATTATTAATGAAAAATAAACACTGGGGCAATACATGGAAAAGCTTGAGGTAGGGAGTTTCTGAAAATCTGTTGCTAATTTTTCAAGTTCCGATTATATTCGAGCAATTTCCTTGTGATGAAAGATTGTTACTATATTCCTGGTTGAATCAAGACAGATATTGAACTTCATCAGTAGTAATAAGTACGGTAGTGTCTTTTATTTAATGTGAGATATTATCTTCTCATCTTATATTTTTGTGTTCGGCAAGACAAGTTGTCTCTCAAGAAACAATATTTTTTTCGCAATCGTTATTATTTTCAAGTGGACCGGAAATATACTCAATATTTTACTATCGGTGGATGGGAACCATGGTGAGGAAGTGGCGTACGATATGGATGAGAATTTTGTATGTTTATATTGGATTAAAAAAATGTAAACTTTCTGGAAAAGAATCGACGATTAGGAAAGCTCACAAATCCTTCATAGGAGGGCTCACCTCCGAATTCTCCGTAAAATCGATTTCTTGTTAATGTCAGTTCTGCTCTCGCTTCTTTTTATCTTTGACAGTAGGCGGATATCTGTTATCAATTCCTATCCTACTAGCTAATGAAAGAACGTATTCCATTAAAATGCATACAGCGCCGTCTGGTATTCGAATCCTGTTCATCGCCGAAATAATTTTTCGCAAAGTATATCATAAACTTTCACAGGTATACATTTAGAAATTAGTTTTTTTTATTGAAGGCTATACGGGATCTACTTTTGTTTATATCAAGTACTCGAATTGAACTCTTGATTCAAAATCATTAATAGGTGATCAGAAACAATTTTAACAAAAATTTTACAGTATCAAAAATAAGACAATCTTTTCACTGACCACCAGTGGAGCAACAAGAGGAATTCTCAGTTTTGAGGAATTGCAATAATGAAAGTAGCAAGAGGTGTCTTGAATGTAATGAATCAAATGTAGATTTAGAGGAAAATAAAACCAATTTGGGGAGTCTCGGGCGAAGATGAAGTTTCCGCTCCTCACAGCAACCCTCTGAAGTCGAAACTGGTGCGAGCAATGGATCAACGAGGCATACCTTTCAACGTGTGAACCCCAGCACGGTGATCTTCACCTCTACACAACTGAGAACCATCACCAACTAATACCAAGTCACGAAAAACTTGTCCTATCTTAGATGTTACCTCTTTAGATGGGAAATACTGTCGAAAAAAAAGTTTAGATGATATTTCTATCCACGAAATCAATCTTTACGACATAAAATCTATAAGACTCAAAAATTTGATGAATGAAACTGAAATTCTCTGCGAGGGTAGTCAAGAAAATTGAGTAGGAATTGAATTTGTAGCCTGGAAGCATTGTATAATAATGATGTCTACGTTTTTTGCCAATGAAATAACAAGCTCCGAGAAAATGATTATTGGCAGGAGAGAAGTTTTGGAAAAGGAAAGGAGGTTGTTTGCTACATGTCTACCAACTATAGGAAAGTAATATCTCTCACTTCACCGACTTCTCCAGATGTGATTTTAGAAAAATCCATGAGAAAGAAATCGAACCTCGTAACAATAGTTGAGTCCGAGTAATATTCATTCGTTCAATTTCTTGGTAGTAGTCACAAATTAGATATTCATGAAAGTTACCTCATACCGCTACAGTCACAAATTTCCCTCTGTGTAAGGATAAACAATGTTAAAATCACCGGAAAATTCCCTACTTCAAGCCATTCCTTACGGTTTTTTCACGACTTCCGGGACTAAGGAAATGTTAACGAATCCGATATTTTCATCAATGATTCTTCTCTTATGGAGACAAGGTGGTTTCACAGTTCGAGGCGCCACTGAAAATATGCAGCCATGACCGCAGGTGTTCCAGCACACTCCTTGCGACTACTTGTCATTAACTAGGCCACTTCGATTTTGTAAAAAGATATTCGCTTCGTTTCTTCTTCATCTCCGCATGCAGAGGACATTAAAATACAATGCACCGTTTTGTCACTTGCATAATGAAATATCTTGCGAGAGATATCTTGTTTCTTTCTCGATTCAAAGCAACCGTTATGTATCCGATGAAAAATCAACGTAAAAAATTAATCGAGGGTTATGTATGCTGTTCTTTTCAGAACCAGGACTCGAACCAGTTTCTTTGGTGAAAATAATTACACAATACCTCATGTCGAGGTAGGAATTGTGTGGGCGAGGAACCAACATTATTATTACCAGCCGTAGCGCTCCAGGGTTAGTTGCGCTTCCTAGTGGCTTATTCTTCAATCCTGTTGAATAGTGAAAAGAACAATTATTTGCAAGTATTTATCTTAATGTTCGGAGAGGTTTTCGCAGTCAGTTCTATAATAATATGGGTAAACCGCGTCTAGAGTGTAAAGTTTGCCGCTTCGGCTCCGTTTTTGGAGCCATTTTCAATGAGGATGATGCTACTTCACGCTGGGTCTCCATCTGCCTACTCATAAGGTACTGTCACAGGTGAAGAAAGAAGTCTCGAGATAAAAAAAAATTGATCCCGAAATCCCGATTCTTCCATCCCGGTCCGGGATTACATTCCCTAAGCCTGATTACCTGATAACAATTCTTGAATCTATGACGAATTAAATGTTATTTTTGTTCCTTCGCCTATCTCATCCCAGGAAGCACAAACATCTATGGGATGTTTTCAGATGTTACGATAATGTTAACAAAGCGATGTTCCACATCGCATGCACTTCCCTGAGATATTTTCTGTGAGGTTTAATAATTATTTCTTTGTCAGTTACTTCTGAAACATGCTGACGATGATCATAAAATATAAATCGAAAACATTTTCTCCGTGTCTATGCGTCTATGTCAAGTGTCAAGTCAACTGTCGAAATTAACACTGTTGTGGTTGTGTATTCCATATTCCATCAGTGTAATATCTAATTGCGTGTGTGTAGCTCACGAATACCTAAAAAACAAACATCCCCGAAGCAGTTTAAAAGGAAGTTAAGAAGTGCTGTTTTTTGAGTATGAATGGGCCCACTTTCGTGTTTTAAGCTTTCGAATAAGTACCCCATGCAAACTGGTAAGATAGTTTTTTATCAAAAATACAATTGTGCATTTAATACAACCAGATGGTAAATATTTAAACAGGAGTAATATCTTCTTATATTATAGTTGATTATTCAATTCAAAACTGGTAGTGGTGGCACGTAAACAAATAATTGAAAATGAATTCGCCATAGTTCAGAAAATCTTTTTAGTATTTGAATACTATTTTCTCGGGATATAACTTCGTTTCTTGCGAAAAAAAAATTGTGATACTTGCCGGGTTCTCCCCCATTGTAAGTAAGATTATACGAGATTCGACCCTACTACCTACTGTAGTTTCGTGCTTCATAACTCCAAGTCCTATTTCTTAGACAAACATGTTTGAATATTTTTTCAGGTTGGATTATTTCATGAAGTTGTGGGCAATAATAACTACTGATAAATGATAACCAATATTTAGAAACATTCTACAGTATAGAATCACGAATGATCTGCGAAGAATTTGGTTTTGGGCAAAACAACATGAAAGTTTTTCCTTATCTTTGGTAAGTTTCGATGACTGTGTAAATGTGAATGGGTAAAAATCAGATTGCATGAAGACAAAATGCAAGTGTTATGACTAATGATGGTTTCGTTATGTCAAATAATGCCAGAAGGAAGATTGAACAATAGAAAATTAAAGTTTCAAAGTAAGTACAAAATTATTGTGTTTGTGTCTTTATTCAGATATCTGTGTTTTTGTACTGTTAGCAGTGGAGTATTTCACCAAAGACCACTCCGATATCTAATCCCTTTTTGTCTAGAGTCTCTTACATTTTGTGTAGGTTGTGAGGTATTGAAGAAAGTATGAAATTTCTAACATGCATTTCATTTATCCATTTTCTAGTCCCAAATCCTTGTAAATGATCCAAGGAAAAAAACATAGTAGATTGTCTCTTTTGTATCAACTTATAACAACTTTTTTTCTGTAAACGAATGATTTCAATGGTGAAAGGGTAATATATTTCGTAATACTTTTCATAATCTTATTTTGATGTCGAAAAACTGTCTAACAAAAAGAAGCTTCCATTTGTAAATTTATCTAGTTTTTGGGAGGACCACCGTGATTCAAATCGAAATATAAAATTTCTATTGGGTTCGGGTTCCCGTTTCTCAGAATCGTTTCAGTAGAAAAAAAAATTCCGGTACCTACATTTGAAATTCGAACAATCTGGAATCAGCCAATTTAAAACAAGAACGTCTACCGAATGACACACGCGTTGTCCCTATTAATTATTTAATTATTCCGGTTTTTTCAGATACCCCTGATCGCTTTCGCGACTCTTTATGACCTAGGACGCAGTGGCGTGCCAACTCCATAGTATTTCTCAAAATTTGAGCTCTACTTTCTTTGTTCTCTCTAGTAAGAATGATAGCTTGGAATTTTCAAAACAGACACCTAGTACCCAGGGGTTGACCAAATGGGAATTCCGGTGTACAATTGATAGGAATTCCGGGGAATTCCGAGGGAATTCCGGGGTATTCCGGGGAATTCCGGAGTATTCCGGGGAATTCCGGGGAATTCCGAGGAAATTCCTGGGGAATTCAGAAAAATTTATAAAGAAACTATAGGGATTATTAGTAGGTAACTTCAATTTATTCGCGCAATAATAAAAAAGCAAACAGTAAAATTTCAATATTTATATAAAATCATAATTCAAAAACAAAACACCGTTGTGGAGTAATCCACTTCCACTGGACGAAGAATGTTAGGAGTTTTGTTTTGAAAGAGTTTGTGGCGAATTTCCAATTTGAAATACATTTTGTTAGCGAAAAATAAGCCTGATGACAACAATCTTCACGATCTGATAGACATAATCTGATATGTCCCTGGAGGGGTGTGTTGGGGAAGTTTTTGCAAATGAGTCAATAACTTCTTTCAGTGAAATAGTACCTCATTCTGATTCGAATACATAAATAAGGCATGTGAAACAACCCAAAAGCTTTGTGTCGTAGTTTGTGTGTTTGTTTTTGGGGTCAACCTCTGCGACTGCCATTATTTCCTCAATATTTCAAAAATGACATGTCTTGAAATTTCACTCTACAAGAAGAAGAGACACCCTTGATTGTGGAAGAGAGACTAGATCATAATTGGCAGACAAAACACAGGTTGTCATATTGTTGCCAGCGGATACCGAAATTGAAATAAGACGGTTATAGCTCGCGTTATACGATCTGAGTTATATAGTCAATCACTGCAGTATTTGTATGATTTCTGAAGTTTCTTTGCAGCTCCATCATGTTATTTGGACGGTTTTATATAATTTATCGGTTTGTAATAAAAAGATAATCGGATATATTGTGGTTCAGAGTCAATTGTCCAATTTGAACTTATGCAGGGTGAACACAGCGATGAAAAATATTTTTTTATTTTCTTAGTAGGTAATGTTGAAGGATTAACAATAATTTTTGATATTATGGAATATACGTTTTTAGGAAACAGTTTATTTTCGCTATATAAGCGATGACAAAAACGTATAAAAAAGATTTTCTCCACAGATTGAGTATCCCGTAATCATTTAGCGGTTGAAAATAATAGAACTCACTTAATAGACCATAAAATACCGTATTTTTTTCAATGACAAATTGTATTTTTTCGATACTTATTTATTCTAACGGATTCAGAACTTGATTCTATAAGGAAAAATCTCAGGAAAAATGATGCTAATAAAACAAACCTGATTGTGACTTGCATTATATAGATGATTTATTTTGCTTCCGATATAATAAATACCAGCCTCAATGAAAATGTGAAAAGTTTTGATATGTAAAATCCGATATTATTCAGATTGGGTCATAATTACATAGTGACATAGTCTACTTAAAAGTCTAAAGTTTATGTTCCACTCAGAAATCTCAAAAAAAACTTTTGTGCGAAATTTCCGAAATATATCTTTCATATTTCGCCGGGTTTACTCGGAATTCCCCCGGAATCCCCGGAATTCCCAGTATTTCCGTTATTTAGTTTTAAAATTATATCGATATTTCTTCAAATTGACATTTTTTTTTGTAGGAATTCCGAGGAGTTCTGGGGAATTCCGGGAAATTCCGAAGGAATTCTGGGGAATTCCGGTTTACGGGAATTCCAGTGTACACATTTTTCCTCAGTGGTCAACCCCTCGCCTAGTACCGATAATTTTGTTTGCAAATATAAGCAATTCTTTTTCTGGTTTTGATCACTAATTTTCTAGTGTTTTTGCAACCTCATCCACAAGCCGGAAATGGCAGTAACCACAATGAAATAGGTTAGGTGTGTGACCAAACAAAACTGAATAAAAAACAACAACCACCCTGCTGGGATTCACACACGTTAAAAGGTAAGCCCTCATTAATCCATTAAATGAAATGCACGAGGCTAAGTTCGAAGATTACTTTACTGAATGGAGAAAACTTTTGGAGGTGGCATCCATGAATTTCACCTGAAAGTTAATGACTGAGAATGAAAACAAAAATGAATTTTTCTGGGAGCTATCAGAAATATGAAGGAAATAGTCATTCATTTTGCAAATTGGTCTCACAATATCCAATCAGAACCCCCGCCAAAATTGCTTCTTGGAATTGGAATATTTTCAATGATGCTACTATATATACGTGGACTCCATTCATTTCATGTCAGAGCTCCATTCGGGCCCAATTTACATTTTATGGACTTGCCGAAGCGATCGTCATAAATAACCGTTAAGTCAACATGCATTCGTGAAGCAATGAAACATCGTGAAATTCAAAATATTCAGTTTTCAGTAAGTCCTGCAAAGTCCTGGTTATTCGCCGACTCGCCTTTTTGCTTATTAAAATTCTTTACGGGTTATTGAAATGGTGTAGGATATACACGTAAACTTGTATCTTCGGTTGTGTTTAACAAGTACCTACATAGGCGTGGAATGATCTACGAAAAATAACTAAAATCGTTTGTACATGAATCCCGAATGACTGATTGCACATCAGGATCTTAACATTCGTGGATAAATTGTAAAATACAGGGTGTTTCAACTCAGAACAGCAAATAATGGGTTTCCTCGTATCTATCATGTATGCTATCCGATTTTTTTGGAGTTTTCGACCCATTTTCATTCAGTGAGTCACTGATAGCGTGAGCCGAATTCCTGACGAAACACGGCATCAGGACAGTTTTCACGACAAAACCAAAAACTCCACACTCTAGAATAATTCGGGCGGCAAAGGAAATTGTGAAACGTCCTAAATGCCTCAACAAACGAGACAAAGGCTTTCCAATTCCTGGAAATAATTACTGTCCCACCAAACAAATAAATCCTTTAATTGAACATTCTCAAACCATCCCAACATGTGGTCCGATAGCATTTCACACACCTTTGGATCCTCATATGTTATAAACCTCAGTCCACACTTTTTTGTTATGATGAGAGTTGGGGATTGAGGAGACTTAGATCCTGGCATCAAGTCACGAAAAAGTCTTGATATTGGCTCCGAAGTCGACAAAATGACGATTCCAGACGCCGTTCAACCTTCACTATAACTTCACGCACACAGTTGTAATTTTCAAGAATGTTTCTTCTCGGTGCTAACAACTGTTGTTTGAAAGACTTCTGCCAGTTTTTCAATAGTTTTTCGCCCGTAAATTGTAGCGATTAGCGTTCTAACCATCGGGAATACACTCGGGAATACATCATGCTATGGAAGAGATACGTAGACGATATCTTCATCATCTGGCCTCAAGGAAAAAAAAATGTCTCGCTTCGTGACATATCTGAAATTATTGAATCAGCGCCGGACGCGTATTTAGGATACACAGTATACCGAAAGCCCACCCAGACAAACAGATACCTACATGCTGAATCACACCACCACCCCACCCAACTGCAATCTGTAGTTGGTGACCCGATGTTTTCGTCTAACGGAAATAACAAACAGACAAGCAGAGCTAACAGAGACGTCCAAAGCACTTCAACAAAGTTATGGATCACATTCAACCAGAAGGGCAATCCCCGCACAAACCAAACCGAGACAAACTAGAACAGAACACCCTCCGGAACTGAAAAAGACCGTGGCACTACGTTTCATCAAAGGAGTCACCGATAAAATCGAAAGAATAATGATAAGACAAAATATGAGAACCATTTTCAAATAAAAAATGACCATTCCCTTTTGCTTACCGAGACCAAAGGACTGGATTTCTCTCGTATATAGCATCACACGCGGATATTGTTATCAGCAGTATATATAGGCCAGACGAATAGGTAAATTTCAGCTAGAGTTCAGGAACACAAAAATAGTATGAGGACAAAAAGAACATCTTCCGATCTGTACCACCACCAGACCGGGTCACAAAACAGATTTCGAGGCAGCTAATCAAATAGCGCAAGTGAACCATTTGAGGAGACGCCAAATTAGGGAAGCCATCCAGATAGAAAAGCATGGAATCATCAACGAAGAGAGACGATTCTCAAAACAAACCAAATGTCCGGAAAGCCCTTCACAACAAAAAGCAATACAGTTCAGAAAGTGGTCCTTTGGCGGATGCAGGACGTCCAAAACCAAAAGGACCATTTTTGTCTGAAAAGTCATCCAATAGTCCGATAAATTGTTCTAGAGGTTGGTGTCTAGGAGAAGGATTGTCATCTAGGTCAGTTTGGACATAGTACAAACGTTTGTTTCTCCTACACAAAAATAATCTGCAATTATCCTTCTTGTGAAGATACCAACTTTGATGCTGAAGCTCGCAAGGAGTGCAAGTGTTTCTAGTTTGGGTTTGCAGCCTACGTTCGTTTTCTGTAATAAAGAAGGTCGCGAACTTTCATAAAAATTCCAATTACGAGGTGGAACTTGCTTTCAGAAAACGTCAGTGGAGAGTGTCTTGTCTAAAAACATTCATCTCGTTATCAAATATAAATTGGGGAGAATATTTCTTTATTATTTTTTGTCTTTTCCATAATATTTTTACACAATTTCGAAAAACGCCTGAATTGTTAGGGTATCTAAAGTGTCTAGAAAACGGTAAGCACATTTTACCGATCGACTCAAATTATTGTCCGAAATCGGTAACGCTTAGCGTTCGCGATTGTTATAACGTTTTTTTTGTACTGTCCTAGCTCTTTTCCTTGATTCTAATATATTAATTTCCACCGAATAACTGAAAAGTCAGAAAAGATATTTATATATTCGTGCCACAATTTTTCGCTGTACAAATTGCATAAATTTATTGATCAAAAATCATAGTGACCCATGACCTCATTTAGCATTATTCACAAATTCAACCTATTATATTATGAAGACGCCGGTATTATATGAGGAAGCTTCGTTAAGTGAATTACTTACTCGTGGATAATCAAATTCTGTTATTTATGTATTCATATTCAGATGATCGAAATTCCAATACAATTCAGTTGGGTGCAAGTAATAATACTGTAGTGGTTCATCTTTATTTAATCATCACTTTGTAGATAGTTTTGAATGTTGTTGTCAATGTGACATTGAATTGAAATAATTAAAAAAGGTTGATATTTCCTTTACCTCAATTTGGTAGTTATTACAAATAAAACTACATTGGTGACCCCGAATTCAAATCAGCAGAAAAATGGTTAAGAAGTACATTGGAGACCTATCAGATGATGAAATTTCAATGGCCCTCAGTAAGCTGAAATTGGACATAGCCGGTAGCCCGCAAGATAGATTCTTCAGATTGCAGAACACTATTGAAGAGAAATATGGTGATTCCAATATTTTTGACTGTTCCCAATTGCTTGAGAACCAGGAAAAAGACTTCACAAGTTTATCTTCGAACGTATATGTAATTTTGGATCAAATATTACATCAAATTGATACGAAAATTTGAACACATTCAAAAGCAAGTGGATTCCCAACAAAACGAAATTGATGAATTTCGAAATATCCTCGAAGAAAAGTTTTGTTGTGAAAATACTGAGAATCAGCCACAAACCGAGAAATCCGATGCAATACAAAAACTTGAGGAACAGTTACAGCAACTAAAATCGTATCAAAATTCCCCAATTTCGCCATCTGAAGATCCGATCCAACTTAAGAACAAATTTTCGGTTTTAACTCTACCCACTTTCTGGAGGCACGAACCTGAGATATGGTTTATAAATGCCGAAGAAAGATTTCAAGATGCAGGTATCACATCTGAAAGAATAAAATATCACAAAGTCATTGACGCTTTAGACACTTTAACCATCAGCCAAATTTCGAACGTCATGAGAAACACAAATTTCCAAGGAAAATATATTAAACTAAAAACCCAGTTAATTGATATTTTCAAAACTAGCGAAGAAGCCAAAATTGATAATTTACTCAAAGGCTGTCAATTAGGCGATAAAAAACCTAGTACGCTTTTTAGAGAAATGCAAGAAGCAGCAAGTGGAAAAATTGATGATAATGTGTTGGTACAAATTTGGTTGGAGAAACTACCATTGGAAACCGAACGACATCTACGAGGATTGAGAAAAGTGGTGCAAATAAGTCAGCTTCCTAGTATCGCCGATGGTATGTTGGAATGTTCAACAAAACAAATACATGCAACAACCTCCCAAAATAATGATATTGTAGAGCAACTACAAACATTTATGAAAAAAATGAGCAAAGATTTTTCTCCTAAACCTTGTGAATGTAGATCACGAATAAACTTCAGATCTAGATCTAGATCACCAAGTAATATTTGGTGGTACCATAGAAAATACAGAGAAAATGCAACAAAATGTGTTCAACCTTGCAATTTTGAAGTTAAATCATCCACATCTAATTATCAGGAAAACTAGAGAGCCAGTCATTATTAGCGGCGAATGGCCCTGGCAAAATCAATTGTCGCTTATTTATATATGATCCATCAACTGAAATGGAGTTTTTGATTGATACTGGCGCTGATATATATATATATATATATATATATCTGTCATCCCCAGAACAACAGAAAAAAATGTTACTTCCAGACTTCTCTATGCTGCAAATAACACAAAAATAGAAACTTTTGGTGAAAAACTATTGACTGTGAGTTTGGGTTTAAGAAGAAGTTTCATGTGGCAATTTGTTGTTGCTGATGTTGACAAACCCATAATTGGAGCGGATTTTCTACAAAATCATCAAATAATGGTAGACATATCAAACAAAAAATTAGTCGAAAATTCTACCCATCTAGAGAGTTACGGTCAATTTGCTGAAATGAATATACCTACCATCAAATCCATTGATTTTAATTCAAAATATAGTGATATTCTTCAACAATTCCCAATACTATTGAGACCCTTCTCCTGCGAAACTAAGATTCAAACAAGGGTGAGTCATCAGATAATCACCAAAAGTGTCCCCGTTCATTGTAAAGCAAGAAGATTGAACAAAGAGAAGTTAGATGCTGCTAAAAAAGAATTTCATTTCATGATGGAGCATGGTATTATAAGGCCATCCAAGAGTCCTTGGGCCAGCCCCCTACACCTAGTCAGAAAATCAAATGGA
Source organism: Zygogramma bicolorata (assembly GCA_032362365.1). Lineage (NCBI taxonomy): Eukaryota > Metazoa > Arthropoda > Insecta > Coleoptera > Chrysomelidae > Zygogramma > Zygogramma bicolorata. Next base: position 228,588 of record JAVJAQ010002527.1, read on the forward strand.
GATTGGCGTCCGTGTGGAGATGCTGTCACCATACCAGATCGCTATCCGATTCCGAATATTAGAGATTTCACTTCTAATTTAGCTGTCAAGAATATTTTCTCCAAAATTGATTTAGTTCGTGCTTTCCATCAGATACCAATGAGCGAAGAGGATATTGAAAAAACAGCTATTATTACACCATTTGGATTGTTTGAATTCCTGAAGATGCCGTTCGGACTCAGAAACGCAGCACAGACATGTCAGAGGTTCGTCCACGAAGTTGTAGGAAATTTAGATTATTGTTTTCCCTACATCGATGATTTTCTCATTAGTTCAAGAAATGAAAAGGAGCATCGGGAACATTTAAAAGAAATTTTCACTAGACTCCAAAATGCAGGCATTCTTATAAACCCTGATAAATGTGATTTTGGAAAATCTGAAATTGAATTTTTGGGTTATATTGTATCTTCTTCAGGGATAAAACCTTCAACGAAAAAGGTGTGCTATCTTAGAATATGAAAATCCTAAAGACTTAACAGAACTTAGAAGATTTCTTGGCATGGTCAATTATAATAGATTCAGTTTACCGCATTTAGCTGATCTTCAAGCGCCGCTGAACGATTTTCAGAAAGGAAATCCCAGTGGTAAAACCAAGTTGGTATGGACAACAGAGGCTTGGATGCTTTCGATAAAATCAAACACTCACTTGCAGATGTAACATTGTTAGCTCACCCTTCGAGTGTTTCTCCTCTTTCAATAATGGTCGATGCATCTGATTTTTCGATTGGAGCTTCAGTACAACAACTACAGGATAACATATGGCAGCTTCTTGGATTTTTCTCGAAAAAATTGAATGCATGTCAAAAGAAATATAGTACTTACGATAGAGAGCTTTTGGCAATATACGAAGCAATCAAGCATTTCAGGTACATAGTAGAAGGCAGAGAATTTGTCATATATACTGTCCATAAGCCTTTGATTTACTCTTTTAGAAGTAAATTTGATAAATCAACACCTCGTCAATTTCGCTATCTTGAGTATATCGGCCAATTTTCAACTGACATCTGACACATCGGAGGTAAAGATAATACAGTGGCTGATGCTCTGTCCCGATTGGAAATTGATCATATCGAAATTCCATCAAAAATTGAATATGATCAATTGGAGTTGGAACAAAGACTTGATGAAGAGTTATCAAATTTATTATCGGATCAAAAGTTGTCATTGCAGTTAACTAAAGTAAAAATCCCTGGATTAGATGAAGAGATCTATTGCAATTTACACAATAATAAAATTAGGCCATATATTCCAAAGAAATTCAGGAAAATAGTTTTTGAACAATTACATGCATTATCTCACCCTGGGATGAAGGCAAGTATCAAACTCGTCAAAGAGCGATATATTTGGCCTAGTATTGAGAAGAATATTAAGAAATGGGTACGTGAATGTATACCGTGTCAAAAATCGAAGATTCACAGACACTGTAAAACACCTGTCGGACATTTTGAGATTCCGAATTTACGATTCGAACATATAAACATGGATATTGTCGGACCATTGCCTCCCTCAAATGGTTTTACATATTGTTTAACTTGTATTGACAGATTCACTAGATGGCCTGAAGTATTTCCTATTGAAGATAAACCGTCTCTTTTCAATAAACTCTCAGAATTTCTCGGCATTGAACATATACATACCGCTGCTTACCACCCTGCAGCAAACGGTATGGTAGAAAGAATGCATCGCTAAATGAAATCTGCTATCAAATGTTATGGAACTGAGAAATGGATCGAAGTCAGTGGCGGATCCACGGGGGGGGGGGAATTTCGGGTCCGGACCCCCCCCCCCCATTGGGAAAATAAGAGATTTTTTTCAATTTTTATCGGCTCCTAATTTCCAAATTTTGTTAGGGAACGAAAACATGTCACATGAGCAAGAAAAAATAAATAAAATAGAATAAATTTTTTTGCTTTAAAATTGAAGAACTTTAATAATTATTATTACATTCCATTGAAAACTAAACTACATTTAAACATTAGTAAATTTTCGAGGTTTTTTGAAAATTTCGTCCTCAATTCAATAATCCTCCAGTTCCTAAAAAAATAATTCTCAAGAATTAAAAATAGTACGAACAAGATCTGGATTGAATGTTACCCAAACAAACAAACAAACAAATTTCGCTTGAAACTTCGAGAAAGTTCGAGAAATGTCGGACAGTGCTGCCATTGGATCCTTTTTGGCGCATTATTTGAAAATTTAGACTTGTTACATTTGTGATGAGTATTGTGTATGCCGGTAACGATTTGAATATACTATGTATGAGTAGAATATGCTGTTGATTAGGTTAATTCGATTTGAAAAAAGTAAAGTTTCGAAGCTACTTTACCTCCTGGCTACACCTTAAAATTTTGGTCATGTCAATCTCTTTAACCTTTTTTTAGGATCTTGACTAGTGTTGCTATACGGTACCTCATAGTTTTCTGTTTTATATATATATATATATATATATATATATATATATATATATATATATATATATATATATATATATATATATATATTGTTGTCAACAAAAGTGACAACATCACACGAGTGTAATGGCGGAAAACTTCGGTTATCAGACGTTCCTCGTGAATCTCGCACTTTGTTGCATATATATATATATATATATTGATTCAACCAACTTTGTCAGACCCAGTACGTTCATCAGGCAACCACAGACCCACCAGAAATAAACAATTTCAAGGAATATATTGAATGGCTTATTGACTATTTCAGTGCCCCGAATATGAGCATACTTTGAGGGGAAACGATTTCTTGGAAAAAAAAGATCGCTACATCCATAAGTCTCTCTCAATCCCACAATATTCAAACGCCTTTCCAGACCAATATATCAACTCATGGATATCAGACCGACGTTCCCGCTCCCAGCGGTGTTGCCATGATTATGGGCTTGATAACGTCAGGTGTATGTCATATCTGTATTGAATCATTCCTCTTATTGTTTGTCAGATTCATTTATCGGTATAGAGTTGAATAGTGAATGTTTGAGAATGACTGCTTATTAGGTAGGCTTACCGGGCTGATTCGTATCTATTCCTCCAGACTTGGATCCTTTCAGATTTTAAAATACACTGAGTAAATGTGTCGGTTCACGTATATAATGTTTTTCATATATTCAAAAATAAACTCCTTTTCCTCATGCGACCTCAATCAGGGCATATTCTTCCGAGTTCTATGGTTTATTAACAAGAATTCGAAAATATCATCACTCCTAACCACAATCAGCTTGGAGAGTGACCAATTGTTCACACAGAAGAAAGCAAGGTGGTAAAAACATCTCCAACCTTGTCTTTTTCCATTTGAAACGTCATTCTGCTCATAGGAAGTCATGTGTTCAGGTCCCCCTTAACGTGTACACACCAATGCAGTTGTACAACACGAGATATTTGACACGAAATCACAGTTATTACTCACTATCGCAGTACCAGAAGGGCAGGAAATATATAGATACGCTATTTCTTCTTTGAAAACACTAAACCTCTTCAATAACTACGGCATTAGTTTCCAGAAATAGTACGCTACCGTTTTATTAGCCATCTTCTCGAGTACAAGATCCAGCGCACTCCATCGCTCAAGGCCAGTCTTTTTTTATTGCCGTTGATATGTCACTTCGTAATCCAAACGCTGTCTATTTGCAGTAATCCTCATAATTCATAATTGAGATAATATAATGATTGGCCTGCCACACATTCATTGAAACGAAGCAAAAATGTGAAACATATTTCAACCTTCACGTAGGCAATTGACATTTACGAAGAATGACAATCACGACATGTGTTGAAAGCTTCATCAAATATGTCGATATGGAATGCCTACTTGATACACAAAATTCATTTCAATTATCCTTGCAAATATTCATTTCTTGTTCATTGCATAATATTTTTTCGAATGATTCTAAAAAAAAATAGTACAGAAACCTCGGCGAAGGAAATGATTAACTTGCCGCCTCGGTATGTGATTACTATTCCGCCACTGAACCTGATCATTCTCATCTGATAGATCTTTTTCAGTAACAATACATGATGAATCGGTTTTCACAATAATCCTTTCCCAAAAATTGTTCATGGTGTTGAAATTCAAATAAAAAACACAGAAACATTCATTAGGAAAATATTCAAATATGTCAATCAAATTTTCATCACTTTTGAACGGCTTGTTCGATCCTCAACAGGTTGAAAATCAAAACATTTAAACTCTACTTGTAATTGATATATATTTCTTTATATATTATATATAATAATATATATATTATTTATATATTATATATAAGTATATATGTATTGATGAAAGTGAATGTTTTTCCATACAGAACAAAATTTATTAACTTTAATTGGTCAATTGACCGGTAGATTTTTAGCTGATTCAAGACAGACGCATTAAATTAATATAAGAACGATAATGAAAGCAAACCAGTGTTGAATTAAAAACTCGAGTTCCTTCCAAACGATGACACAATTTGGAAAAAGATGACGTCATTGGTGTGTATTCTCTCTTCGCATATACTTCATTTGAAGTCGATATCTTGCCCCGTTAGAAAGTGTGAAGGGGTAGGTAGATCTATGTTTATAATGAAAGTGCTTCAACATTCTTTTCCTTTTTTTTCAATTTGACTTAATATACATCTCTTTCAGTATTGAATGTTATCATTTTGAGGGGTTCATTACAAAATTGTTCGAATAACGGATTCAAATCAAATTATAGATGCTTGACTCCAGATACGTTGATTAAATCCAATTATGAAATACTGTACAGAAACTGGTAATTTTGACAGATTTGAAAAGACTATGTCTGTGAAATAATGGCCATGTACATTAATATTGAGATAGGTGATTTATGGAGGCCATTCGCAAATTTCCATATGAACTCCAAGTTGCCGATGTTTAGAAAAAAAATCATCATAATCTCAGTATCATCCTAGATAATTTGGATAAACGTAGTACGCATTCTCTATTATTAATTTTTACCAGGGGCGTACTTTTATATTTAGCCTGGTTCATATTTTTTTCCTCATTTGACGTGCAGTTTCTGTATGAAGTAGAAATATTAGCGCTGGTCTCAGTGCAGCCGAATTTTCGAAAAATTACTTATTCTTCTCAAAAAAACATTGGAAATACTCATATTTATTTTTTGTGCATTGATGTCTTGAACAATCAAAAAACTTTTTCATTTTTAGGAATTTTCACATACTTCCTGTGAATAAATTGAAGCAAAAACCTAACAGAAGTTTTTAAAAACATTGTCATAGGTTGAGATCAATAGGACACGTAATAACCGCACCGAAATTAAAATGACGTGTTTCCCGCTTGCACTTTACCCGGAATATAAGCGCGCGCAACACGAAATGTGAAAACTCGTTCATGTTGGGGATCTTAATATGATGTGATGTTTATTGTTAGTGAGCAGAATCAACAAGTGCGAAAAAAGGTTTTATCTACAGTGTCACCATTAAAGTGCACACCATATGGGAAACTTTTTTTTCGAAAAGATTCAATGAAGTTCAACTTTGGCACTGGTTTGTGCTTTAAATTTAACGTAAAATGATGCGGCCAACTGTGACCCACTGACGTTCAGTGTTTGTCAAATTCAACTTTTTTTTTGAAAAAAATTTAAAAAGTGCATTTCTAGATCGAATTTAACAAAAAGTTACTTGATAAAGTTGTGTCTACGGCAATTTTATATCCATATGCCTTTAGTTGCCTCTGCTTTTTCGAAATCAAAGGTTTGTTTAAGAAAATAGCCAAGTGATTGAAACTTTTCACCAGTCATGTTGAAATTTTTATAGCAAATTTTTAATTTCTCTCTTAAACTGTCCGTATAAGTAAAAATTTATCAAAACAGTTAAACTCTGTGATGAGTTCGTTATGTATACATGCATTGATGACAATTAACCGAACTTGGTTTTTTAAAATAAAGGGGATATCTGTCAAAAATAAGCCAAACGTTAATTTCATCCTAGTTGCATAAAATTTGCCATGTATTTATTTGTGATCATCAGTCCCCGTTATTTACTTCAGAAACTACATATCCAGTTGAAATGGAATGGTACTATTTGCCAGGTAAACTGAGCGAATTATGGATAGTGTCATTCATTCTGCCTATCACGATGAGTTTACCATTTTATAATTTCGTCATGAATTACAAACTATTTTTCCATTCGAATTGGGAATCTTTCATTTCCAGAAATGAAAATGATGTTCACCTCTCGTACTTTATGATGAAATGAAAATAATAGGTGATGTTGATATATTCCACTATCCGCTATTTGGTAATAGACCTTCTGTCACCAATGCAGTGGAGTGATCAGTTCTTGTATTTTTTTTTATAATAAGATTCGTGTTATATAGAAAGTTGCTGACTAACTGGACGTGTCCTGTTCAAAAGGAATTGTTTTTTAATTATTGCAGCATTTTTTTTTCGGGGTAGATCTGAAGTCTACCCATGTACACTCAAATAGATTCCAATATCAGATCTTCTATCACCGATGCAGTGGAGCTACTCACTTTCTACAGTGTTGCCAAATCTTGGGATCAACAACGTCGATAACATGTTGTGGGTGCGAGAGCGTTCTTATATGATTATATACCATATACATATATATTTTGCACGCCCTCAGAGCCGGGTCTGAGAGCGTCGATTTTGGTCTGACTTCGTCGGTAGTGTATGACGTTTTGGGTCTGTGTAAGCGGTTAAATAAATCTATATATATATATATATATATATATATATATATATATATATATATATATATATATATATATATATATATATATATATATAGATTTATTTAACCGCTTACACAGACCCAAAACGTCATACACTACCGACGAAGTCAGACCAAAATCGACGCTCTCAGACCCGGCTCCGGGTCTGAGAAGGTTCATGGGCATTTTCGATATCCCCGACCATTTTTGAGTACTTTCAGCATGGAGGGAAAAAATGAAAAATGGGTCCGGAAAGTCGGTAGAACATGATTTTATATACAGATTTAGTTCGAGGATTTCAATTCAGAGGGCGTGTAAAATATATATGTATATAGTATATAATTATATAAGAACGCTCTCGTACCCACAACATGTTATCGACGTTGTTGATCCCAAGATTTGGCAACACTGTAGAAAGTGAGTAGCTCCACTGCATCGGTGATAGAAGATCTGATATTGGAATCTATTTGAGTGTACATGGGTAGACTTCAGATCTACCCCGAAAAAAAATGCTGCAATAATTAAAAAACAATTCCTTTTGAACAGGACACGTCCAATTAGTCAGCAACTTCCTATATAACACGAATCTTATTATCAAAAAAAAAATACAAGAACTGATCACTCCACTGCATTGGTGACAGAAGGTCTATTACCAAATAGCGGATAGTGGAATATATCAACATCACCTATTATTTTCGTTTCATCATAAAGTACAAGAGGTGAACATAATTTTCATTTCTGGAAATGAAAGATTCCCAATTCGAATGGAGAAATAGTTTGTGATTCATGACGAAATTATAAAATGGTCAACTCATCGTGATAGGCAGAATGAATGACACCTGATTAACAAAGTGTGTACGAAATACCAGCAAAAATATCGTCATGCTGTCCTCGACATATCCCGAGTTTGTCATAGGACGACATTATAACTTTGTGTGGTGATGAAAATTGTTAAGTATAGGTCTCATTTGTATTACGATTCACAGGAATTTTGAGAAAAAAATTCAAACGATCGTGACAATTTGAAACAAACTCATACAGACCCCTTATACTGGTGATTTGTGCAGGACATTTAGGGGACGTCCTAGGATGTAGGAATTTGGTAAGCCAACATTTTGGACACTAGTGTATGCTTTTCTACAACTCTGATAATATTTCACTCTTTCACTTCCAATTGAAATGTCTTTCTTTCCTAAATATCTCTTCTTTTCTCTGCGGTACCAACTACAGTTTGTAGATCCTGTTTTGTAGGGTTTTGCAAACCCGATTCGTCCTGATTTTGAACAGATTCTCAATATATAATGCACTCCATTTTGTAGCTAATAGAAAATTTCAACATACTATTTCGAAAACGTATATGATAATGTAATTAATGAGGTAACTACCTACACAAGACTAGCACAATTAAATACATATACAGTGTCACCATTAAAGTGCGCACCATATGGGAAACTTTTTTTTCGAAAAGTTTCAATGAAGTTTACTTTGGTACTTGTTTGTGCTTTGAATTCAACGTGAAATGATGCGGCCAACTGCGACCCACTGACGTTCAGTATTTGTCAAATGCAACTTTTTTTTGAAAAAAATTGATTAAGTGCATTTCTAGATCGAATTCAACAAAAAGTTACTTGAAAAAGATGCGTCTACGGCAATTTTTCAATTAAAAAAAAAAAGTTGAATTTGACCAACACTGAACGTCAGTGGGTCGCAGTTGGCCGCATCATTTTACGTTAAATTTGAAGCACAAACAAGTGCCGAAGTTAAACTTCATTGAAACTTTTCGAAAAAAAAGTTTTCCATATGGTGTGCACTTTAATGGTGACACTGTAGATAAAACCTGTTTTCACTCTTGTTCATTCTGCTCACTAACAATAAACTTAACATCATATTAAGATCCCAAATATTAACGAATTTTCACATTTCGTGTTGCGCGCGCTTATCTTCCGGGTAAAGTGCAAGCGGGAGACACGTGATTTTAATTTCGGTGCGGTTATTACGTGTCCTATTGATCTCAACCTATGACAATGTTTTTAAAAAACTTCTGTTATGTTTTTGCTTCAATTTACTCGCAGGAAGTATGTGAAAATTCCAAAAAATAAAAAAGTTTTTCGATTGCTCAAGACATCAATGCACAAAAAATAAATATGAGTATTTCCAATGTTTTTTTAGAGGAATAAGTAAGTTTTCGAAAGTTCGGCTGCACTGACACCAGCGCTAATATTTCTACTTTCGAATAAAAAAAAGTTCACTTCGATATGTCTAAAAGTTTGCGACTTATCACGAGTTATATCTGAAAAAATACGTTTTTTGTATTTTTCATATTTTCACACATTTTCCGCTATAAAAAGAGTCAGCCCCAGCTGGCGATGTCGTAAATATCGATCTGTAAAAGCCAGTAACATTCCTGAAAAGGCTATATATCACTTGTTTTGTTCTACCTCAATTTTTTTTTTATTTCCTTGTAACGGGTTGAATTTGCTTCCAATACTTCCTCCTTGAAACTCTGAGGTAATTGAAACCGTATTTCACTATCACTTTTTTATTGTCAATTCGACCATTTCATTTTACCCGGTATTTATTCGAAGTAACCAATTCTAAATATAGTTAATCTTATTTTCTAGCTAACTCATGCTTGAGTATGTAAGATCTTTGCTTTGTTCAAATATTTTCTTCTAATTTATACTGAACACATTTCTGGTTTCGAATCCTTTTTTTTGACTAATTCACCTGGACTATGGTTACCTGTTGAAATGATGAATTTCTAATTTTCGATCTCGGATTGGCCAACGGTCTACTCGTGTGTCGGAGGGACATGCGCGTATATTTCACAACTTTTTCAAAATAGGCTAGAATGCAATTCCTTCTCCTAGTCGAGGTCAAGATTCCTGATTCTTTAAGATCGTAGTCGGCAGCCATTGAAGAAAATTTCAAAAACGGGTTCATGGAATAAATAGTTTGTGATAACAACTCCGTTGGAGGATTAGATTCCTGGGCTCGATATCAGTGGAAATTATGCCCTATATTGAACGTATGATATTGTTGGTTGTGGCATTCATGGGCGTAGCCAGGCAGGGGCAGGGGGGGGCAGCTGCCCCCCCCTAGCTGGGCATAAGCGCTTGGTTGTAGAGTTTCCAACCCAAAGAATAAATAATAACCATAAAGAAATAAACTCTTTGATAACAATTTTTAACACTGTCAGTGACAGAAATCAACCTTGCATAAGTGGTAGCCACCCATCTCTAGACCGGACTGTAGATGTTGGTGAACCCAATACTGCCTAGGCTTGACGACGGGTAGGTACACGGCCACAAGGGTAGTTGATTCAGCAGTTCCTGCGTTCTCTCCTCTCTGGTTCCTGTTCTGTGTTCAGCAGAGTACATTTATCTATGAACTTACGTTTCTTCGATAGTCTCGAAAGTCTAACGCATCTCTATTATTTGTACAAAGACAATAGATATGTTTATTGTGTAATTATTGTGACATTGCCAAATCTAACTTAGATAGTGCTTGTTTTTCATATAAATAAAAATGGATATAAGAATTTTTTTTAATGGTAAGTAATTCATGTGTAACCCAATGTATAAACGATTTTTTTTAGTTGCACGTACTCTATCTACATAAAGTTCGACTTTTATTCAGTATGTAGGTATAGTAAGTCATATACATTTCTGTTAAATTATTTATTACATTTGAATTTATGACGCATGCCAGAATTCGCCTGGATACAAACGAAATTATTTTTTATTATTATTCGTTAGCGATTTGTTAATCATTATTTATTTTAAAATTGGTTGTGTATTCTTCAGCAAAGAGGAAAAAAAAGATACGACTATTACTGAAAGTGAAAATGAAATAGAAAAGCTCGACAATATGCCACACACCTCTAAAGATTTGTGTATGCTGAGAGTACACAGAGAAATGGTTCAAGAAAATAGGGACGTCATTGAAAGTAAAGTTTTGAAACGATTTTGCAAAGAACCTCGTCGGTTATTATTAGTACATTAATAATTTATATATATAATTAGAGGGGAAGTCTTTGCTGACCAGTTAAGAACAAAACTGTAGTTTTTTTGGGTGAACAGCAGAACGGAAGTGTACTCTTATAACACCAGTTATAAGAAATATTGGAAAAACTGGTGTTATAAGAGTACACTTCCGTTCTGCTGTTCACCTAAAAAAACTACAGTTTTATATATATATATACATACATACATATATATATATATATATATATATATATATATATATATCATTTAATAAACATTTGTATCATACTTATTACTAGATTTTCCTTTCCTGCCCCCCTCTGAACAAAATCCTGGCTACGCCCTTGGTGGCATTCCACTCTCTTATTGAGGATTAGGAAATTTTCATGTAAGTCGGCATTTTTATTATCTCATCATTTTCACTCATTCTCCAAGAAAGTGATTTTATAGATAACTTTTCTCGTAGAGTTCGGAATTCATTCTTGAGGGTCCATCGAAATTTTGCCTGAATAATACCAAAGGTGGTTCATTAGAGTGTTGTTATTTGGAAGATTGAAGGAAAGCAAATAGGGAAAATCTGCGTTAAACATACGATTCCTGTCGCCAACCGTGTTGCAGAGGAAAAAAAACCCTTTCAACTCAGAAGGTACGTTGAATCATGAAAAATAAATTATTTCGTTGATGTGTTAATTTCTTTTTGCCATTATCGTGAAATTAAAATGACTTTATATATCTGTGCGGAGAAGCTAGAAAAGTCCATCGGAGATTTGATTATTCATACCAAAAATATAGTAAATGGCACGTTATGTTTTTGTGGCGTTTTTTATGCTCCTTTTTATTTCAAACCGAAATACTGCTTCTCGACTTCTTCAACCGAGTCAGCACTGTAATTTTTCGGGTTTCTGGAATGTTCCTATCGATAAATTTTTCCAATGTTATAGTAGATAGTTTTTGTTGATTCCTCGAGTTGGGAAGCGAGAAGAACTGAACGAAATGGTGGCAATTTATATTTTACTATTGTGAAAGAGAGAAATTTCAATAATTTCCATATCATTGTCTGATAGTGACAATCAAAGAAAATGATATAGAATATATTTTCTTAATTGCCTGTCAAGGTGCCCTAACCAACTTCGGAAAAAAAAATTAAAACAATCGTGAAAATACAAGAATTGGTTCGGAAGGATAGAAACTGTTTCGTTGCTTTTTGTTCTTAATTGGGCTATTTTGCGTGATCAGTAACTTACAATTATTTATTTGATCGTCTTTAAGGCAAAGACATTTCATGTCATTCTGATTTTTTTTTTTGCTAATTTGGTACTATTTCCAAAATATATTTTCAGGATACGATATACTGCTGTCTGGGTCCTGGCAATTCTGTTTTGTTGAGAGATGACATGAATCTGACTTTTAATAATTATTTTGTACCTGTATACTACAGGTTGTCCCATAGTTTTTTTCATGAGATCACATCCTGATAGAAGCGTCTTTCAAGCGCGTTTTTACTCCACTATAATTCAATGAGAAGTTCATTTCATGAAGGTGTTGCGCGACTCTATCTTCTTTCGCAACATATTGAATCAATTAAAACTATGGCTCGGTTCAAACCTATCAGAATTTTTTAATTTTCATTTTGTAGTTTCTTCCAAATGAAATTTAATATTCTGTAAATGAGGAAAAAAAATATGAACCAGGCTAAATATAAAAGTACGCCCCTGATAAAAATTAATAATAGAGAATGTGTACTACGTTTATCCAAATAATCTAGGATGATACTGAGATTATGATGATTTTTTTCCTAAACATCGGCAACTTGGAGTTCATATGGAAATCTGCGAATGGCCTCCATAAATCACCTATCTCAATATTACCATCTTATTGAGAAACATCAATTTTTCACTGAGATTTCAGTACATCATTTAATATTTCGTGAAAAATAAAAATGATCTGGAGAACATTCGGCAAAATTTTCATCTTGAAAAACCATTTTTTCAAAAGATGTGTGTTCAAGTTTTCACGCAAGAAAGGCGCATGAATGATTTCAATGGTTCAAAAGTATATTATCTGGATATTATTCCTTTCAATGATAATCATTTCGTGCAAGTCATATTAATTCATCTCGCCGCACTTTTGCAACTGAGGAAAAAATATGATGGGTTGTAACCATACCGAATCAATATTGAAATAACTCACCTGGTGAATCACGTGTTGCTAAGTCAACTAATAACTTCCCACGATACATAGTACTTTCGAAATATCACAAAAAACTCAATTTATTCACTTTTTATTTACTTTTCCATATATTTTGGGGGATAACTTTAAATCTGATTCGAGAAATATGTACTTGGCCATTATTTCACAGACATAGTCTTTTCAAATCTGTCAAAATTACCAGTTTCTGTACAGTATTTCATAATTGGATTTAATCAACGTATCTGGAGTCAAGCATCTATAATTTGATTTGAATCCGTTATTCGAACAATTTTGAAATGAACCCCTCAAAATGATACCATTCAATACTGAAAGAGATGTATATTAAGTCAAATTGAAAAAAAAAATCAAAAGAATGTTGAAGCACTTTCATTATAAACATAGTTCTACCTTCCCCTTCACACTTTCTAACGGGGCAAGATATCGACTTCAAATGAAGTATATGCGAAGAGAGAATACACACCAATGACGTCATCTTTTTCCAAATTGTGTCATCGTTTGGAAGGAACTCGAGTTTTTAATTCAACACTGGTTTGCTTTCATTATCGTTCTTATATTAATTTGATGCGTCTGTCTTGAATCAGCTAAAAATCTACCGGTCAATTGACCAATTGAAGTTAATAAATTTTGTTTTCTATGGGAAAATATTCACTTTTATCAATACATATACCGTGTGACACAGACTCATGGTACACCCCCGTTTTCTCCTTTGTTTTTCTAGCTATATTTTTGAAATTCGGAACATTGAATATGCTCACTGAACAGCATTTCTCGACATATCTGAAAGAAAAAAACAACTTCCAATTTTTCCGGAAATGACATCAACTTTCGATTCTTGAATGGGACACCCTGTATATTGTTACATGCTCGGTTAGGGATGATCATGAGGAATCCAACGATACCAGATTTTATGGTGTTATCTCCGATGACTACGGAGATATCGCCATTTATCTTATTCATAATCTCAATGAGTGGGAGAGAGAATTGGATTGACCCGCCAGAAAAAGTTTCTCTCTCCTACTCGTTGAGATTATGGAAAATATAAATGGCGATATCTCCACAGTTATCGGAGATATCACCATAAAACCTGGTATCGTTGGATTCCTCATGATCATCCCTAGCCGATCATGTAACAATATACAGGGTGTCCTATTCAAGAATCGAAAGTTGATGTCATTTCCGGAAAAATTGGAAGTTGTTTTTTTCTTTCAGATATGTCGAGAAATGCTGTTCAGTGAGCATATTCAATGTTCCGAATTTCAAAAATATAGCTAGAAAAACAAAGGAGAAAAAGGGGGTGTACCATGAGTCTGTGTCACACGGTATACTTGATAAGTAGGTGCAGAAATATATATCAATTACAAGTAGAGTTTATATGTTTTAATTTTCAACCTGTTGAGGATCGAACAAGCCGTTCCAAAGTGATGAAAATTTGATTGACATATTCGAATATTTTCCTAATGAATGTTTCTGTTTTTTTATTTGAATTTCAACGCCATGAACAATTTTTGGGAAAGGATTATTGTGAAAACCTCTTCATCATGTATTGTTACTGAAAAAGATCTATCAGATGAGAATAATCAGGTTCAGTGGCGGAATAATAATCACATACCGAGGCGGAAAGTTAATCATTTCCTTCGCCGAGGTTTCTATACTATTTTTTTTTTAGAATCATTCGAAAAAATGTTATGCAATGAACAAGAAAGAAATATTTGCAAGGATAATTGAAATGAATTTTGTGTATCAAGTGAAATTCCATATCGACACATTTGATGAAGCTTTCAACACATGTCGTGATTGTCATTCTTTGTAAATGTCAATTGCCTACGTAAAGGTTGAAATATGTTTCACATTTTTGCTTCATTTTAATGAATGTGTTTGGCAGGCCAATCATTATCATATCTCAATTATGATTTATGAGGATTACTGCAAATAGACAGCGTTTGGATTACGAACTGACATATCAACGGCAATAAAAAAAGACTGGCCTTGAGCGATGGAGTGCGCTGGATCTTGTACTCGAGACGATAGCTAATAAAACGGTAGCGTACTATTTCTGGAAACTAATGCCGTAGTTATTGAAGAGGTTTAGTGTTTTCAAAGAAGAAATTGCGTATCTATATATTTCCTGTCCTTTTGGTACTGCGATAGTGAGTAATAACTGTGATTTCGTGTCAAATAGCTCGTTTTGTATAACTGCATTGGTGTGTACACGTTAAGGGGGACCTGAACACATGACTTCCGATGAGCAGAATGACGTTTCAAATAGAAGAAGACGAGGTTGGAGATGTTTTCACCACCTTGCTTTCTTCTGTGTGAACAATTGGTCACTCTCCAAGGTAATTGTGGTTAGAAGTGATGATATTTTCGAATGATTGCTCATAAACCATAGAACTCGGAAAAGCGATTAAGGTCGCATAAGGAAAAGGAGTTAATTTTTGAATATATGAAAAACGTTATACCTGACGAAAAAGTCTGCTTTATCAAAAGTGCCCATTCCTCTGTTTAATTTACTTTTATATCTACATGGTGGTTCAGAAAATGGATTTTACTCGACCTCAATAAAAAAAAATGTGAACAATATTGAACTGAATCGAACATTCCATTGTGAACAATGAAACAGTAAAATACGAGTATTTCGAAAAATTGCTTTTCTCAAAAATAGTCCCTTAAATCAAAAGTTTGCCGAATAGATTGAACTACCACTGAAAATCCAATTGAACGGCAATTCGCAAGAAAAATAAAAAATACTGTTTCTTCACTTAAACTATTGCCTTCGCTGTTTTTTACAGTTCCTCGAAATAAAATACATGTGATCATTGCCATGGCGATTCGCATGAATGAACAAGTGTTGAATAGGTAAATGAAGGGCGGTTCATACAATTGAATACGTGAACCGACACATTTACTCAGTGTATCTGAAAGGATCCAGGTCTGGAGGAATAGATACGAATCAGCCCGGTAAGCCTACCTCATAAGCAATCATTCTCAAACATTCACTATTGAACTCCATACCGATAAATGAATCTGACAAACAATAAGAGGAATGATTTAATACAGATATGACATACACCTGACGTTATCAAGCCCATAATCATGGCAACACCGCTGGGAGCGGGAACGTCGGTCTGATATCCATGAGTTGATATATTGGTCTGGAAAGGCGTTTGAATATTGTGGGATTGAGAGAGACTTATGGATGTAGCGAAATTTTTTTTCCAAGAAATCGTTTCCCCTCAAAGTATGCTTATATTCGGGGCACTGAAATTGTCATTTAGCCATTCAATATATTCCGTGAAATTGCTTATTTCTGGTGGGTCTGTGGTTGCCTGATGAACGTACTGGGTCTGTCAAAGTTGGTTGAATCAATATAAATATATATATATATATATATGTATATATATATATATATATATATATATATATATATATATATATATATATATATATATATATATATTAATTTTGAGTTATAGACCCCCCCCTTGACCTGATCCTGGATCCGCCACTGATCGAAGTATTACCAACTATTCTATTGGGTATGAGAACTGCAGTAAAAGAAGAGCATCAAGCATCTTGTGCTGAATTGGTGTATGGAAGCACACTCAGAATCCCAGGGGAATTCATTATGATGAATGAAAACAAAAATAATTACAACTCGCATGAATTTTTGGTTCAGCTCAGAGACAACATGTTTTCTCTTAGGCCTGTCCAAGGTTCCAAGCATGGCAAGAGTAAAACATTTATATTCAATGATCTGTTCAAGTCTTCTCATGTTTTCGTACGAGTGAATGCTGTGAGGAAACCATTGCAGCCCCCATATTCTGGTCCCTTCCAGGTTTTAGAAAGAAATGATAAAGTCTTCAAGATCTCAATGAATGGAAGAGAGAAATTTATATCAGTGGACAGACTCAAACCGGCATATTTGGAAAATGAAGATCTAAATGAATATGAAACTTTTGTGGTTCAAAATAGGAATCATGAGTGTAGAAATAATCGTAGGGTTTCTTTCGATATCATCTTTATTTAATTATCACTTTGTAGATAGTTTTGAATGTTGTTGTCAATGTGACATTGAATTGAAATAATTAAAAGAGGTTGATATTTCCTTTACCTCAATTTGGTAGTTATTACAAATAAAACTACAATACTATTATTATTTCATTCGAACCCCTCTTCAAATTAAGTATACCCGCCGGTGAAATTGCGGGTTGACACTGCTCGTATGTGCCTTTTTTTTAATTTCATGGAACACAAAATCAACATTCATATTCATTTCAACTTGTGTCTTTGTACTGACTTCCCATTAGGAATTGATTTTTATGAGAAGTCGATAAGAACCATGCTGATATCGAGTTATACAAGCTCGTTTCGAATTAAAATATTTAGTAGCTTATCCTTGGTTAGTCATTGAAAAACATTTCGAGGTTTTTCACTTTTTCACATGTGACAGAAATTTTGAAAAGTATATGTATCGTACGATATCTTGTGTAATATACGAAGAGACCTGAAAATTTCATCCTCGCTGTCTTCTATAAACAGGCAAGCAAATGCGCCACGCTATTTTACGAAAAACTTTCAGGTCCTTTCCTATATTTGAAGCTGTCAACGCATATTAAAAAAATATTATTAATTGAGTATATTCAAATGGCATAAAACAGTTTCAAACTACTTACTCTTCATTCAAAAGCTCTAAGCATCCGTGACGCCCTCTATATACGCTTGCAGACTGATCGATGACGTCAGAAAAACATCCACCACCACTAGATTTGCACATATATCCCGTGGTTACGCAGGACGGAAGATTGCAAAAGCATCTGACGTAGTCTGCAAAAAAAGAAACTATCAAACCGTTGTCAAACCTTCCTATATTATATGTATGTCGGATCAATTAACAATTCCATAAGAAAGCCTTGGTCTGGGTCAGTCTGTAAAACGTATCAAAAACTATCAGATGAAAAGACTGATAATGTCAATGCCCGAGGGATCTGCTAGCGTAGATCTGTCTATTTCAAGAACATCGTACTCGTGCTGATATCTCTCCTCCTGGAAGTGCTAAACTCATAAGCGAAACGCAAATTGATACATGATGTATACCAGTATTTCGATAACATTCGAAATATTTCTGCATTCGTGGTCCCCAAAGTAGTGCTAAGAGCAAGGGGTGTTTCACTTCGGAAATCTGGCATACAAAATTCAGTAGAAATCTTATTGAAATCCATGTTGAAATCCAGAAATTCCACCTGAAATCCTCGAAGAAATCATAAAATCCACTAGAAATCCTGATTTGGTGTACAAAAATTTACGGAAGTTGAACACCCCTCGGCTAAGAGGCGGCTGCTACAAAGTCTAGGACACAATGAAATCAACTGCTTTTAGAGACAACGTTGAAATTTATTGCTAGGTTGTCACTACAATGTTCTCTGCTACTGTTTCACTGAAAAGTATGATCCAACTGAATGGAATATTTCGTATATACGAGTATGTATGTCATATTTTCATAGTGATTTCATTCCAAAAAACTGTGAACAAAGAAAAACTTTCGTTTAAATTCAGAATGAGTCCCATATCTTCACTCCTCCGGTTTCATGATATTCTTTGAACATTGCGGAATTTTCTTCCGCCCAAAACTAGATATTAAAAATTCAATTCTAATTATTTTCACGTTTCGGGGCAAGAATAGTATGTTATGCAACGATCATGTAAAGATGGTTGTTAAAACACGAGCGTTAACCGGGACACGAAACGAGCCGAATGTGAGTTTCGTCTGGTTTATGCGAGTGTATTTATAACCATTACATGAAAGTTGCATACGCTATTTTTTATACATCCAATAAATGATGAAGAACCAAAAATATTATACATAGATTTGTATTATGGTTACCACTGATCTGGATGTGGAAGGAATATTAATATTTGTTTCAATATTGCTAGTCTCGATAGAGTTCAAAATTGTATTGGAAATGCTTATTTTATTCTGAACCGAATATTCAATTTAGTCATCCGCCACTGATCTGGATTTTCAGTTGATCAAAAATCTGTATCGTAATGGAAAATCTGTATCAATTTTATCATTATGATACAGATTTTTCATTACGATATAGATTTTCAATCCGTTCATAATGGATATCATTATGAAACGGATTATGGGCATATGAGTGTGTTAGTATAGTATATAAAAAGCCCCAAGATATCTTTCAAATTATTTTCAATTCGCAACTGATATCAACCTCAGCTGTTATTATTACAAGTTTTAATTCAATTGGAATTGAATTTTATAATGACTGTCGGAAAAAACTATTACGAAAGATCATTCGTAGTTAGTTCTTTGGATCGAGAAGGTCAGAAAATACTCCTATATCGCCAGTAATAATATTGTTATTGTAATGGGAAATGAGAATATCTTTATGTTGAATACCAGGTCGTGGACCTTGATTAAGGCTTATAAGTCACGCTCTTTTGTGATTATTATGCCTATACTAATAACAAAATACAGTTACAGATATTTCAATCGCATACTATAGATGTAATGAAATGTGATTTGATTCATGATGATATCGATGCATTTGTCGAGGAAACAACGGTAATAGGTATTTCTAATAGTAGCGACCAAGGCATCGACATCAAATTCAAGCAATGCTAACATTAGTCGTGATTGAGGTAGATTGAAGACACCACTCAATTGTGAATATTTTTTGCTTCTTGTTCAGTTCAAATACATTTCTAATCTATCAGCTGAGTAGTTGATTTTGAAATGACATTCACTCGGGACAATTTCAATATTTTCAAGTTAAAATATGATTCCCCGTTCTGTAGCCCATAACCAAATAATGGAACCCCATACATTTTGAAATGCCTTTGTCTTCACTGACTTCACAAGATAAACGGTAGACGGGTTGCTTTTTTCCAAGAAGATGAACTTCAATAAAATGAAGGAATTCTCAGACCAATTATAAATGACTCAGTCACACCGGATACACCATAAAACTCTTAGATAAGAGACACTTAAACAACACGAAGATGTACTTTGGGGCAGACAAGCGTGGCGCCAATCGAGAGTGCTTTATCCGAGGTCTTTTTCCACCTTGTCGATGCGATTCACTCATTCAATAGGTTATGAAAATTGTGGTATCAGGTTCATTTCGTTGAAAAAAAATGAGATGGCCTATGTTACTATGGTACAGCAAGTGGTACCAAACTCAGTTTTATCCTTACACGATGGCTTAATGTTCTCCTTTCGATATAACAATTCAAGTAGAGAAGGGTGGTTTATGAGTTGCAGAATATAATCAATTCCGTTTCTTCTTCTACTCGTTTTTTAGAGCAACACCTAGCTGGGGAGCAACTACAGTTACATATCCCGAGCTGCAGTTTACTTAATGTACACACGCTGACGAAGCGTTGTAGAAACCTGTATGAACCGGGTGGATGTAAGATCTTATATATTGACCTTATTTCAGTTTATGTTCGGACGAAGAAACAACTTGAAAAAAATTTGCAATCACGAAACGTTAAAAAAACAAAATAGGAATTCTGAAATTGAAATTGATTTTCATACCATGTATAAAATCTATTTTCGTTAATAATCAATTATCATCTTTGATCCAAGAAGAGTATTGTCATGTCAAACCAATAATATCAGATTGTACAACACTACAACATTTCATTATTTAAATGATGAATATGAATACTCGAGTAGCCGAAGGCCCATGTGATTTTGATTGTTAAAGGTTTTTGGTGCTCGATGAAGAGCTCTATTCAGCATGAAAAAATCAATTAAAAATTGCCTGTTCATTGAAAATGAGTAGAGAAAAAAATACATTATGGTGGGTAGTTCTACAAAATAATCCCTGATAATTTCGCCAGACAAATTTCAATAAACCAATAGAAGGAACAAATAATATAAGGTTATGATAGTTCTGAGGTAACCTCAGAGATATTTTCTAAATCAGATGAAATGAAAATTGAAAGTTATGGCTTAATCACTGCCCATTCCTTATTTCAGCTCAGTCATTTTAACAACCCTATGTTCTAAAAATGTTCGTTTCCGTTAACCAGTTGGTGAACCCTGAGAAGTCGAAACTTGCAAGCAATGGATTAACGAGGCCTAACCTCTCAACGTGCGATCACCCAGCCCGGTGGCCCAGCGGGAAATCGAACGCCGGTCTTCTGCTTGAAAGGCGAATATGTAAATATGTAAATTCTGCTTTCTCTCTTGCCTTGATTTAGTTTCTCCACCATATTTTCATGTGTGGTCAAAAAAGGGAGTGCATTTTGGCAATGAAATGTTTTTTTTTTAATTGATTCTTCTATCGCGCCTTCATGTACTTTCGAACACCGTGATTTCAGGGAAAGAATCTATCTCCTGCTTTAAACTTACAAGAGGCAGATGATAAGTAGACTCGAAGGGTAAACTGGTTTCTTTTGCAGTCAGGTTAGAATATTTTGCAATCTCACAGGATATCTTTCCAATTTCATTGAAACATTTTTTTGCTAGAATGACTCTAATTTCCATACATTTTTAAATATACCGTTAAGGTGAGTTCTCTGCTCATTTCCTTTTTTGTACCTCGAACTGATAAATTCATAACTGAGAAGTAGGTACACTACTTTCGCCAATGAAAATATTTGAAGAAACCGATTCTTTGACTTATATCAATGCATTTACTCTGCCGATAGTGCTCTTGAAGCATCACCTTCAGCGTATAATTTCTTGGAAAAAAATAAAAAGTGATTCTATAACTTGACCAATTGTTGTTGTTGAGGAGAAACAAGAATCTATAATATTTCTGTTTCGTTCAGAACTGTTTATGTTGCATTCAACATTTATTTTTTTGAATAAATATAAATTTTTCGCAACTTTCGTTCCTCGTTCAACTTTTTCAAACACCAGACATTGATGGTGTTTCGTGACTGAAGTTCAATCGCAAAATTGACGTTCTTCTACTATCAAATTT
Source organism: Zygogramma bicolorata (assembly GCA_032362365.1). NCBI lineage: Eukaryota > Metazoa > Arthropoda > Insecta > Coleoptera > Chrysomelidae > Zygogramma > Zygogramma bicolorata. Next base: position 250,482 of record JAVJAQ010002527.1, read on the forward strand.
AGATCATTCAATGTTATACTGTTACTATTGTAACCATTTCCAAGTTTGCTTCGATATTCTGACGATTTAGATTTTTAAAGTTCGAAAAAAAAACAGAATGATAATTCGCAGTAGCTCCTCTAAGAGTATTTCACTTTTTTCCCAATATCCAGTTGTAGATATTATTTTTCAAGTTCCTATGTTCGTGAATTTATTGAACTAATATACCTATCTATCAAAACAAAATCATTATTTTCGTTCATTTAAGTACTGACATAAGTCTCCTTAGTATTACTATATGATTTCGAAACTACTACGTAAATAATATACCTAACAGTTATGAGGTGCACTACCGTTCATGTTTTAAAGTGTTGATTATGACTTCTGCTTCTCAAATCGAAAAGAAAATATTTTCTTATTCAATTAGGATACTTGAAACGCTTCTTTTTCGGAGATCTAATGGCTCGTATAGTGTTTGCGGTGTAATAACATCTTATATATGGTAACCAAACCAGTTTTCGAGCTATTAACAAGTTTTTTTACTAATTGTTACTGTTCATTAGAAGTAAAACGATGTCAAGTGTTCGAATGAAAACACTTGAAAGATATTAGCAGATTTCTACAGTGAAGTCTCGTCTGGCATCATGAACAACGAATTTGAATCAAAAAAAGACCATCGTATGCTTGTTAATCATGAACTCGAATTCATTACTGTTTTGTGAAATGAATGATAGCAACGAATTTATTGTAATTCTGGTCTCTTATGAAAAGCAATTCATAAATTGCATCTGATTCGACTCATCGTTAACAATTTATATGTACATTTAGACGAATGAAGAAACTAGGATATAGCAAACCTTGAAAAAGATCGGCTTATATTCGCTACACCGGCACCGGGTGTATATAACTTATAGCATTCCTCATTTTCATGAAATATCGAATACGCTTGCTAAAACGCACACTTTGGCTTATTGAACATTTTTTTCGCTTGCGGCGTTTTCGGAAAAGGTAACTACTCTCAATTTTTCAATGTTACGTTGAACATAATGACATTTTCGAAATAATCTCCTGATTTTCGCGGTAAGATATTGCCATACTCTCAAATGCCATCTTTTCACGAAAACGTTTAAAGCATTTCAATAATTTGGAGCCACCAACTATTTAATAATTACCCTGTCTAGCTCGAAGACCATTAAAATTGGAAAAAGTATCTTTCCAGGAAGGTATTCGGGAATATAAATTCTGGGAAAAAATCAAGACTTGCTGACAAATTGTAAAATACTTGATCGCTTGTAACGAACAAGAGAAGAGAACAACGAGAAGAATTTTCATTTGGTATAACTAATATAATAGCATTTGAATGACAAGAGTTTTCTCTCGATATTAAATTTTCGCAAAATACAAATGATAACCGATATTGAGCCGAGCATCGGAAGCATAAACCTACTGAAGAATTTACCTCATAAGTCCACATTTGTGATCCAATGACTTTGGTGTTCAATTTCTGAATGGAGAGTTTGATGGAACCTTGGTTAGAACTGTGCATCACACTATTATTCATGTTCACTTTCATTTCTGATATGAATAATTATGTTTTACAGAATATTTCTCATCTGGCTGTATCCAGTTCCTGATATCAACGTTTAAATTGACGAGTCAATCCAACCGAGTAATTTTTTGAATGAACATTGAATAATTTTTTTCATCAAGGGAAGAATTTGAATGTTCGAATACTAACAAAAAGTAAAGCTCTTTCGGAAGAAACCACATCTGGCACTTTCATATTGTGACCAATGCCTAAGAAGTGAAGAAGATAGATTTCAAATTGCTTCGAGTAATGGCATGATACCCAATATGATTATAGCTGATTTTCATATACAGGTAGGTAGGTACCTCTATATTTGTTCCAGCAACTACGTATATTCCAACGATACTACAGAATTTATGGCTATTTCTAGGAACGCATCGTTCAGCCGCGCGCGGATAATATTTCACAATACAGTTTAACATCCGATAAGTATAACTGAGCCACGAGAACCGTATACTTTCCTACATCATGTACTGTGCCGTAAGTGTTTATGACCTTCTAGGAAGTTAGTCATGAATAAGACAGGATTTAACATGTCTATGGATCTACATCATATCGTCTTGGTTTGTACCTACTCGGAACATATTTCAGATTCGAATAAATCGTTTGATTCTTTATTGAATCAATTCAAGAAAATCACGCAGGGAGTACAACCCCAGCATAACATGACATATTTTTTTTCGTTTCCAAATTAAGTGCTGAGAAAAGTGCTGAATGATTTATAAATGGTGATTCCATGATTGAGTTGGTCAAAACCTAAGACGCATAAACGTTGCCGCAATAATATTTTTATAATGAAGATTTGATCGCTTGAATGCTAATAATATAAGCAATGTATTTCGAAATTTAATAAATTCGGACCTAGCTAATATTATTTTGTAATGGAGGTTTAAAATTCGATGCTAACATAAAGTATGTCACTCTTAAAGTAAGCAAGCCTGTCTCACACTGCCCAGCACCATTATGCCCACTATCACTTTACTTTTTCATAATTACATTTTTATGTTCGGCACCCAAACTTTATAATCAGAATAAAGATTTACCATTCTTTCTCTGCTGAACATTTCACTATCAAGGCTTTTTGAGAGAGAGTTTTTCAATGAGTTTTCCGATGGTTACAACCAATGTTTTCTCTAGATTCTCGCGATTCTTCTTGATCATTGTAAAAAATATGCCCTATTGAACCTACGGCTATATGAAAAATATTCATTAACATCATCTTTACAGATCCGTTTATACCTATCAAATTTCTTGCCGATAACTAAGCTGAACTAGGTAGTCTGTTAAAAGCTTTTGGTTCAAACGCGTTTGAGACATTTTAGAAAATAAATAGTAACCCGTTACGAAATATATCATCAACAATTCATATTATATAGTGCCTAAATTACAACAAACAAAAATTCTAAACTTATGATATATTTAGGCAACCCAGTAGCCGCTTAGAAAATTATAAGTCAGCTTATTTCCTCGAATTATGAAGTCAAACGTCGATGTGTGCAGGCAATTATTAAATGTTCCGCCATTTTGTAGTAGGTGAAGATATTGACTTTATATTCTAGGGTTGTAAAGTATTAGTCAGGAGATTCAAAATGATGTATCACAAGTCCCTCTTTCCATTTTTTTTTTCAAATTGATCCCAGTCGCCATCTTGAAATTCAATGATATTCTTTAGTTAATGCTAGTACCACATGCCACCATATATTACTGCTCTTCCGGTAGATATTCGAATAGAATAACTGATAACACGTCTCTATAATAAAAATATTTAAAACCTGGTAAGCTCAAATCTAATGAACTGCCAATAACGGCCTGAGAAGTGGCTCTTTCATTTTACTTTGAATCAGACTGAAACGATCAATGTGCAGGCTCGTGAAATAAAACTCGAATCTATTTTAAAACGATTTTGCACTCCATTCGTTCGTATGTTATTTAGAACAGCTTCATATTTTATATGGACAAAGTTATAAATTCGTGGCGGAGCGAATAAATTGCTGCTCTAGTCGACGACCTTCGTTCAATTAAAAATAAAAACAATTATCTGTGATATTAATGCTGGCGACAACTCGACATGTCACAGACATGTCCAATTGATATATAGGTCACTTTTTTGACGCCAGATTTAATTTAATGCATCACATGTGGTCTTCAATGTTTGGAATACAGAACCGCGTATGGTGCAAATGAGAGGAATATATTCGTTATTTTGTTTTTGTTGAGTATTGGGAAAACCCGAAACATATCGATTTTGAAATTGGAACGTATGGTGATGTAATCGTTAATTTTTTAACTAGGAAAGTTTTTCGATACAGATTTTTCAATTACCCATAAAACCTGAAAGTAATTTCAAGTTATTGTAGCTTGTGAAATGTGAAAATTAATGAAAATACACCAAGCACATAGCTCCTCAAAACATAGTCCTCGTAATGAATACATCCTTAACCCTATAACCTATTTAATTTATACTGAGGAATCAAATATCATAATTTTCATTAAACTAAACGTGTTAAGGGGAAAAGATTATCTCACCAAAATAATCTGTTTGTTACTGAATAAGAGGCATTATGTTGCGGTTAGCTCCTCGGACAACGGGTTGGAAATAAGATCAAAAATAAACACAAAAAATACAACGGGCCTACACGAGCACAATGGGAAATTCCTATTATCATTATGTCAACGCAAAGCTATTCCGATGCTCTGAATGGAGGAAGTTTGGGACATAGTCAATTCCCCTAGAAGGCTTTGCGATTTATTTATTAGTGGCAATACTATTCAGATATAACATCAAGATAGCAGCTCCAGTTCGCCTGAAATCTCAACTAATTTGCACCACTTTAACGTTTGAAAATTCGAAATTATACCTGTAGATCATTATTGTCGATTTCACGTTGGTTTTGCATTTTTAAATATGTGAATATTAGTTGTGAATTGTGGTTATGTGAGATTTGATTATAGTCAGATTAAAAAAAATATATCAAATTGAGATCGTAGTGCCAATTTGGCAAAGAATCCCTCGAAATCCCAATAATAAGTAAATTTCAGTCCTCTCTGACTACTGATTCAGTTTAATATTTCAGGTAATATGGACTACAAGCCCATTGCACGGTCTTAATGTGTCATATGACCCACCACGAATCATGTTAGAATGATGCTGCTATATGAAACAATAACCTATTAGTAGTTAGTTTTGAGTGGTACAATTGACTCAACAAATAGGAAACTGAATTCAGAAAATATTCATGGCCGTCGATACCATTTTCTGTTGAAATGATAAGTGTAATAGTGCCAGTGTGGTTCTTTATATATAAAAAAACAAGGATTGGGCCCTTCCTAGGTGTTGAAAAAAATGCGAAATTGGTATTTCATTCATGGTTTAATTGCCCGAGTAATCTAAGTTCAATGATTTCACTTTCGGAATAGTTGTCGCTTTCTGTGGTAAATACCAAACGAACAGAGATCTCAAGTCATATAATCTGTAAATTATGAGGAAATTTGCAGATTCCAGGGATCATTTGATGTTCTCTTGATTCACTTAAGAAAGTAAACGTGAAACCATAGTGCCACGAAATGCAAAAGGAAACTAAATGATTTTTTATACTTCCTAAAGAATCAACAGCATCTTCTTATCTATTGCTTTCAGAATATATAAATATCTCCATTTCTGAATCTGAACAAAATCAAGGGAAAATCATTCTTGAACCGTTGTTTGACACCAGGGGAATTAACATCGGTCCAACCTATGGTATTCTTTTGAATACAAACCGGACATTTTATTGTGAGCAGTTTATCTACTGGTCAAAGAAGATAAAACGTCTTCTGTTTGTTTATTCCTTTTGGACTGTATCTCAAGCAGCTACTTGACTCAATCTGTCAATGGACCGACGATAAATAAAGTAGAACACGGGACTATTTCGCAGAGTTTTCGGCATTTGATTTCGGGTGGTCCTTTTACGTTTTGCTAAAGCCAAGTTGATATCGAATGTGAACAATTTTTCAATTAATTTATTCGGCTGTGATATACTCAGTGCACAGTATACCAGAAACAATGGTATTTTTGTAACGTAATCTATTTCTTTTTTCTGTGATCATTCTGTGGTCATTTTTCAATAGGGTAACCAGAAAACTTCAGGTGGGTATGTTATACTGAAGTCGTGAAAACGATGTATAGAAATTGTCTAATCAGGTCACTACTAGTATATTTTTCAGTGAAATCCATCGTCAACCCCCAAGATGGAAGTAAATGGCGTGCCGTTATGAAACCTGACTTTGAAATTTCGGTTTCAATTGAAAAATATAAGTTATTGAAATGAACGTGAAAATGCTGTGATATATTTATATTCATTGATTGAAACTGAAATTACGATTCTGTACATAAAAATGTTCATTTTCAGAAATGAAACACGTCAGCTAACAAGTTCACAAGAATTATAATACATCATTACTTGTAGATTTAAGTGCAACACACATTAGGTGAAAAAAACGAAAAATGGTAAAAACGATTAAAAAGAGTAAGTCTTAGTTGTTTTTAGATAATGCCAAAATCAATTTTGTAGGGCAGCCATATATTCATCAGTAGAATAGAGTGTACCCGATATCAAGTAGTTTTTTGTGTTTTTTGAAGAGATCGTAGCAGGGTTGGGCTGATTGAAATCAAGTGATTAAAATCACGATTGAAATCGTGATTTGGATCGCTTGCTTTTTAAAATTAAAATCATGATTTAAATCAATTTTTGTTTTTATATTCAGAACCAGCTAACAACATAATATAAAAGTTTTCTCGAAGATCAAAAGGAGTATCTGCTTTTAGCAAAAACAACAAAAGAGAAGTAAATAATGCCAAATTCTTGAACTAGACGTAACACCCAAATTTTATTACTGTATATTTTCAGTCTAATCATCTTCGTAATACAATTTGAACAAAAACACGAGTTTTTCCCCTTTTTTTATGCCTAATCAGTTTCTAATATCCGAGTGTACAACTAGCGAAATGCGTGAAATTGTTGGGCAACGTCAATTTATAGGTTGAGAAGGAAAACAAGCCTCGACAGGAATATTCTTGCAAAAAGCACAACAAACGCGTTCGTGTTCGTGCCTCACTGGGCACTGTATAGCAAGTGTATAGGACAGAAGGAAATTAAATCGCGACAAGAATTTTCTTGCAAAAAGCGCGAAAAATGCGTTGTCACAAGTTTTTGAGCCGCAAATTGTATTAAAATTTTTAGACTCATACATTAAAATAATCAACAATAATTTCAAAGAATCAAAATGTTCAAATTTTATATTTGAATTTAAAAATTCAAAATCAAATAAATCGTGATTAAAAAACAAAACAATGATTTTTGTTTTTTTTTTAATAAAAATCAGATTTTGCCCCACCCTGGATCGTAGGTAATTGAGAGTTTTGGTCTGTGTGGGCAACGTGTTGTATAAGTCGATATTTAAGGAGTTTTTCTTTGATTCCTCTGATCTGAGTTAATTTGGTCCTATACATTGATTACTCTTTGTGTAATGATTGTGGATGTCAGCATTGAGTTCAAAATTGGTTTTATTTTAATTCTGCGATTATACTCAGGCAACTTGAAATGGCACTGATAATAATTCTAGGCGGACCTTTTCGAATTCCTGAACACACCGAAGTCCTTTTGACTGCACACCTACCAGGTTGTAACAGGTATAAGTTTCTTGTCCCATTCATATTGATATAATATAGATTGATATTTGAATATGTCTTAAAATGTTTCTTCAGACTTTTTAAGTGGACCCACTGTCCTTTAACACGGTTAAATAAATAATCGATCTATAGAAGTACCGTTCGTTTTTTTCTCTTTCTTACATATATTCGAAAATAATACTTCTCACAAAAATACTCACTTTTCAAAAATCGAGTTTTTCAAAATATTAATTCAAAAATGTTGGAAAGTGGTGGATTATTGTTGATTTCAACTAACAGAAACTGAAAAAATGTAGAGATAATTATTCCCAGTATACAGAAAAACCACAGCTCTGCAAAACCGACAATAAATCATAATGCTTATTTCAATACAGAGACTGACACTTGTATGCATGAGAACCGAACCAACTCATGTTTCACGACATCATTTCGAAACGCATGTGAAAATATTCAGTTTTAATAGATAGTTACCGGTCAGAATTCCATTATTAACCTAACAACCAATAATTTTTTACCTTCATTAACGATATTGTCAAGAGTTTACGGTATTTCTTTTCAAATTTAATCAGGGAAATAAATTTACGTAATCGATTTCGAAATCTCAAAAAAAATGCCGGAGCGTTCAAAACTGGTTTTTGAAGCAAGACTCGCGCAAGTACTTTCTCATCGTTCAGTTTGTTTTCACTTTAACCATTCGTGAAATAAATATATATGAATTAATATTTGGTTGGGGCTTGATACTATGTAAGGTGCTTGATTTTTAATTATGGGAAGTCATCGACTTTATGTTGATGATGGCGCTACCTTGAACCGATGAGTGGCCAAATAGCCCCAAACCAGCCTGCAAGTGTGCCTGTCCCAATAATTGAAAATAAATTTCTTCATTCGTATCAACAAAAGAAAATGCAGAAATTGAATGAAATTGTATCTTAATATGACTATGAAAGATAAAAACTTTTTTTCGTAGTAGTAATGTGCCCAGTTACTTGCGGTGAGTAGTCTATTTTCGAAATGGCTCGAGCGCAAAATCATCCATTTCCAGTATAAAATATAAAATTTACAAATAGGAACGAATGAAAATTATTGTTTTTGTTCCAGTGTTAATGCGCTTTGTATTGTTTCTGAAATGGTGTATAAAAACGATCTATTCTCTGCAAAAAATATCCTAGGGGTCAATATTAACCAATATTCATTCGTTCCTGTTGTAAAAAATTTATATTTGTGAAAAAATTTAAAAAAGTTTCAATGCTTCTCTACGCCTGAATTGGCGAATGCACGAGTACTAGATGATATTTAAAAAAATATTAGTGTTGTAAACAAACATCTTTATTATGAGGCTTCTACAGGTTGACTCGTATAAATGTATAAATACATACAAATATGTTTTGAAACATAATTTTTTTTTGTATAGAGAAGTATAGTTCTTGATTTTGAGGAGAAAACCACAAAAATCAGTTACTCACAAGAGTGTTGTTCGATTTTTGGAATAACCGACAGGAAGGCAATCTGATGAATATGGCAGCAAATAGCTAGCAGAAGGAGAAGGCATGAAATTCCGCCGTAGTTTCATTAATAGGAGTAATAACTTTCTAACATTCAGGTCATATATTTTCTTGTTCGTTTCAGGATTACTGTACATCAGTGGCGGATCTACGAAGGGAGGGGGTTCGGGTTCCCCCCCCCGCCCCATTGGGAAAATAATAGATTTTTTTTTCAATTTTTATCTGCTCCTAATTTTCAAAATTTTTTTAGGGAACGAAAAAATGTCACACGAGCAAGACAAAAATAAAATAGAATAATTTTTTTGCTTTAAAATTGAAGAACTTTAATAATTATTATTACATTCCATCGAAAACTAAAGAGCAGGCAACATTTAAACATTAGTGAATTTTCGAGGTTTTTTGAAAAATTCTACTAGAATTTCGTCCTCGGTGAGTTCAATATGGATATTTAAAGAAGCAGGACCATTCAGACGTTCCTGTCCCATCGTACTTCTCAGGTAATTTTTGATCCTCCTCAAAGTCGAAAATGATCGTTCTGGAGTTGCTGTAGTAACAGGTAATACTGCCAAGATTCGCAAAATTTTATCAAAGTTTCGAACCTACTTTACCTCCTGGCTACACCTTCAAATTTTGCTCATGTCAATCTCTTTCACCTTTTTTTTTTTTGACTTTTTGTTGCTATACGGTAGCTCATAATTTTCTGTTTTATATATATGTATATACGATAGAAGTATTAGTGTCTGTGTGATTAACAATGGAATGAAATTATAGCGGCATTCAGACAAATCATAGGAATTTGAGAAAAATTAACTTCTTCGAGCGGGATTCGAACCCACGACCTTCCGTTTTGTAAATTTTGAGTTATAGACCCCCTCTTGACCTGATCCTGGATTCGCCACTGCTGTACATTATTCAGAAACAAGCTGCAGAATATTTGATAAGGCATTCTGTCTCGAATGGAATACGTTTGTAACTGCATTTCAGAATGTTGCATAATCCGTCGAAAAATTGCGAACCGAATCTTCAGATAAGTAATTGTCCAATATGGTTGTACCTACCTAAAACTACAATCACCTATCACCACATTACAACGTCGCCTGCATTCGCGTCACACGTAATGGCTGGGCGCCAACAATCTCCCATCACATTTCCGAGATAGCATTCATTCTATTTGACTAATAATTTTCGTGGCGCCAATACGGCATTTCTATTCAAAACAGAAAATAGCGCTGGAAATATGCGAGTAATAAAGAAGACACCTACCTACGACGCCATGTTTTGTTTCTCTTTATTTCTCATGCTGATTTCAACTGCTTTATATTCCTTGGTATGATTCACACAGCGACAATGCACCAACTCAATTACAGACACCGCATGAATAAGTGATTAAATTAAAATGCGTTGTCGGTTTTACTCCATGTGTACTCGAAAACATTTATTTTTAAAAGTTTGAACCTTGACGCCTTCATCGGTATGGAAATTTCGTGATTCAGACAGCAGAATAACAAATATCGAATATCTTGATCTATTTTGAAATTGACAATTCCGAAAACTTGTGCTTCACAGAGGAAAATATTGACTCCTTCAAATGAATTATTTGAATACACTAGGGCCCCCAACCGAACATTAGGTATCAAACAAAACATTGGGTGCTATCGCAAATACGCCTCGGAACGATTGATATTTAATCGAATAAACTTGAAACTTAGACAATTACAGTTGTCCGCTGCGGCACAGAGGGAAAGAGCTTTTATTGAAAACTCATATATCTATTCCAAATCGCTTATTCGGGCGAGGGAATTGGTGCAAGTGGTTGTGTACCCGGCTCATGCCTGAGAGGTCCTAGGTTCGATCCCCTAGTAGGGCAGAGAGAATTGATTATTATTGAGTTCCGAGTTGAGTTCATCACAATGAGTATCAAATTTAAGATCACTATCAATATAAAGACTGAATATTTCAATTATTTATTCGTTATTTAATTAAATCATAATATATATTGATTTCTAATGGCATTATATAATAATTGCAATACTCCATTATATGCTTCTATTTAACTATTAGCGCTCTGGTGCAATTTCAACCGTTCCACGTTATAAGTTAATTGAAACGGATGCCACTTTTCGTTTCGACCACAAAGGTCTTTATGCATCCATTAACTCGTAAATTTTGATGTATTTGCCTGTCCTTTATCTCCGGTCCTTCATTCTGAAAGCGCATCCATTATTCCAGTTACCTGCCTGAGTGCTTTACCTTGTAGACGATAGCGACATTTTTTGCCTTATCTCTTCGGGTTTTACTACCTCGAATCGATGCATCTTTATCTCAGCAGCACCAGACTTCTTGCTCTGAATTACACGGGGCTCTTTGTTGGGTTAATTGTTTTTTTCTTGCCGAGTGCTCGAGGCGGGTCGGATAAGTGGAATGCTTGTGGGTAATTCGCTTTAATTTTTTGTCGGTACGTGCACTTTCTAAATGCACAATTCGGATAATAGCTATCTTGATCGAAAGAGAAGCTGACTCCGATGCGAAATAGTCTCTCCTCTCGTTCACGTTGACTCTCGAAAGATTTCAGTTGTAGAAACTTTGTTCGTTTTCACCTTATAGTAGTATATTCCTTCTCGCATTGAAGGCGTACCAATGAGGTATAGAATATGACGTATCTCGTAATCATCACTAGCTTCATCACAAATTTTTTCAGAATCGTAGTCGCCCAAAAACACTTGTTCGTCCAGTAAAATGAAGTTATCAATGTCAATTTGTCGAATTTCAAATAAGAATTGTGAGTAAGATGCCTAGGGAACCCTGGTGTACCTACTTATACTTGAATAATTTTGGGATAAACTTGGCGAAAACCGATTGCTTGATTTTTGAGATCATAAAAACTTCAGATCGCTATTGTAGATGGCGATCAGTCATATACCATAATATGAAGCTCAATTTTCACTAGAGAGAAATTTGCAACCGAATATTCCACTACTGTTTATTATTTGCCCACTGAGATTTTGACAGCCCTGACAGTCAATCAAATGCGTTTCATAAAACGTGCATGTAACGTGGAAACCTACCGTAAGCAACCTGTCAATCTCGTCACTGTCAGCTGCTACCTCTACAACATCAAGTTTTAAGTGTTTTTATATCAGTTTGTAACACTAGACTTTGATTCCGAGAAAATATACTTCGCCCATTCACCTGAGAATGTACGACAAAGTTGTCTTCTGGTAAAAAAACATAATAGTGTATTAATAGTGACATGGAATTGGGGATGCACAAATCAGTTATGCAACGGTTCAAAATACGTATCACATCGATATTTCCTTTATTTAAACAAAACTTTGTTTTCAATATCTCATTGATAAAACCTATAGATGTTTTCTCCTCGATATAAGACTTTCGCTCAAGCTGAAACGAATAATATTAACTAAGACGCTACATTCATGTTATTTTTTTGGGGCGATTTGTTTTGAACTTACCTTAGGAACTGAATAAAGACGAATATCTGGATTCCCAGATTTTGACTGTCCACACAAAATACAGAATCTTCTACACATCGTGAAAAAGTACTTGTAATAACTTTAGAACTTCTACTTATATGGACTTTCAAACACTGTTGAATGCGAAGAAATAATTTCAGATAGTTTTCATTGACAACAATAAACCTCAAAGTTACGTCAATCTGACAAAACAGACATTTGACAGATTTTCGAAAATGCTCATATAACGCCCCCTATACAAAAATAGAAAGCTTTTGTAATCGTCGATTGTTTTTCGCCAAGAAATTCTAAACAAATTCGAATCACTAGATACATCAGGGTTTTCTAGGCATCTTAATTGTGAGGTTACTTCCATGTTATTTTCCTGTTCGGTCTCAATCCAAATATTCTCATGTTTTATCTGCACCAATAAATTGCTATTGAGTGAAGTCAAGTCACGTATTTGGCAGATTAAGATGATATTGTCAAAAAAACAATCCTCCGTTCAGAAGTCGCTCTTGTTCTGATTACAATTCGAAAAATTTCAAATCTTCAAACAACCCATCATATTATATGTTATTCCCACAACGTTCTCCTCAAACTCTCACTACTTTCCATGGACATTGAGAAATTTCGAACTGAATATTACTCTGCAACCAAGTCCAAGATTTGAAATTTATTATCGAAGTAAAATAGGAAACGAATTCCTCGACTTTTCGAATTTTTCACACAGAATTCCATGGGCATTGGATACCAAATCGACATTCCTTCATAATGCCGTAATTTTCTGATAATGATCGAGCGCACGCATTTCTTCATGTATAGATTATCGTCATATCTGAGGCAAACCCGAACAGGAATGCGATATGCGGACGATTTAATAGAAAACATACCAATTACAGTTAATGATTCGATACGGATTCTCATGATGGAACGGGACTAACTGGATTCCATCCATCGGTTCAGATTAATTTTAATTGTGGTACGTTAGTTCACAATTAAGACATGCGCGCGATCCAATAACTTAGTGACATTATTGCACATATTATAGTAGACCCTTATCGATATCGACTGTTACTTTCGATAGGATATATGTCGATAATTTTTTTAATCCATAGACGAGATGGCAACAGAAACCAGAGAAAAAATTGGCCTCTGACAGGTAAGGAAAATTGATGATCGTTTTCAATTTTCAAACGGAAAATCATTTGAGTGATGTACTATTCGAGATAATACTCCACTGGTCAAAGTGTTCCTAGTTCAAAGTTCTGTTCAACACACAGTATATTGAACGAAAACTCAATTTAGGGCGCACATTCATTACCCTATTTATCATTATTTCGTCAAAAAAACCCTCGTTGACTTCTGAAACATCCTGTAAACACATCAATGGAGTACAAAAAAAAATTAAAAGTCATGGGATGAAAAGGCAAGACAAGTACTTACCTACCTCAGAATGGAACCCTAGCTGAATACAATGGATCTGTGTACCTGAACCTATTAATAATTCTCTATTTACCGTTAGTGTTTACCTATCACCCTTTCGTCACCATAGCCGGAGAACCAGTAGAAGGAGGGGGAGATTGTTGAATATTCAAAATGGTCGAATAATGGTTCTCATTAATATATTCAAGAGCCGAGATGAGAAATTAAATTGTCTGTTAATTCGGTATCGATCACAGGAATAGACAACGCATTTATAAGGGATAACTTGGTTCGTGCATTCTTTTAGCCATTCAATAATTGTCAAGAAATAGTTATTTGTTTTCTAGGCAGCAGAGTAGTAGACTGCCGCGGCTGATAGTTCATAGCCGAGCGTAGAGAGGCTAGGAATTCTGCTAAGGCAGTCAATCTACTTTGCTGCCGACTGGAACATAAAATTTTTTTCTCCCAATGTTTAATCATATATGTAGGGTATTATATTTGCAAATTATTACAATTCTCAAAATCTTTTTATTTTTTCTATAGCGATAAATCAAAACAAAATTTGATAGGAATCGCAAGTGTTGAAGTGGTTGGTCGCTATGAAAATTTTTATGTTCCTAGTAATTATAGTTTGACAACATTATGGACAATGGAAAGTCCTCACTTTGCTGTCTAGGAAGGAAAGTTATACTTTTCTGATTGATACGTGCCTGCAACATTAATATTTGCTGTCAATCGGAGAAAAATACAATTTTCCAAACACAGAAATGATGGATCGAATCAAAATATACCGTACCCTTATCGCCCATGAAAATTAGCAAGTCACCTATATAAGGACTGAGTTCACTAAATTTTATTGAGACTTTCCTTCAGAAGATGGCAACGGATTCGTGCTTGTGCCCAAAATTTTCAATCAACAAATGCGCAAATTGTTCATGAAAGAAAGTAACAATGAATTGCTAGAAAGTTTACTGTAGTATCATTTTCTTAACAATTCGCACGAAAAACAATGATTCAACATAAATATTTCACCAGTTTAACCAATAAAGATTATTATTTCATGACAATCTACCTATGTGAATTAGTCCCCCTCAAAGACTGCAGGCTTGTTATCTGCCGATAGTTTGGTCGGTTTCTTACCAGAACGGAGTGGTATACATAATTGCTCGCATAATTGTTACAGTGAGAATAGTTTTAGATGAAATTTTATATTCAGAAAGGTTTATAAAATGCCTTGTGAAAAATATTCGTTTGAGTGGATGAATTATCACAAAATAACAGGTTCTAACTAAGAGACTCAACATTGAATTCGTTCAAATATTATTCAATTCTAGTTTTTTCTGAAATATAGTATTAATTATATAGGGAGCCCTATAAAAACATATAATTTTGCACCTGAATTCATATTTATAGTCTGTATAATATGACTGCAGCGTCGGAATCTTCGGGTTCATAATTATTCAAATGCACGAAAGAAAGAAATATTGTGGAAATAATAATATTATAATCCTTAACAGTCACCGAATAGTCTGGACAAAGAAATGCCAACAAGATGGGACATCTATAATTTCAAAAATTACTATCCTTGGACTATTATTACAATATAGATACCCCTTTTTCTCCAGAAATGATCGGGAATCCGAAGAATATTACCAAACGTAAAAACGCGATGGAATACCACCGGTCGTCCATTGTTATTAAGTAATTATATCTTATGGCTCTTGATCTAATTACCTTCAACGAGTATTTTCAGGGCATAGGCGTAGACATTTCACTTTTTCGTTCATCCCGAGGTTCTTCGACATACATACTTTATTAACGAGGGTCATAAGTATACAGATTTCATTCCTGTGACTCGTTAGATAAAATATTTTCGAAGTATGTATTTACCTGCTCACCAAAAAGTTCCGAGTCATATTATTTATTACTTGCAACTTAAGAAACCAAGAGTGTAATGGAAAAAACAGGTTTGTACTTGGAAAAATGCACAATTTTCAATGATTAAAAAAAAATTAATGAAAAAATTAGGTCGTTCACAATTACTTACTCGAGGGGTGTTTAACTTCTGTAAAATTTGTACACCAAATCAGGATTTCTTCAAGAATTTCAGGTGGGATTTCTAGACTTCAACGTAGATTTCATGGATTTCAACAAGGTTTCTACTGAATTTTTTACACCGGATTTTCGGAGTGAAATACGCCTCGTACTTACTCGGATACTAATTTTGCTTATCAACTGCAAGTGAAACAAGAAACAAATTACAGCTTCACATCACTATTCAAGATTCAATTCTAGTCGCATTTTTGCAATTAATCAGTCTGCATATAATGAAGTTTATGCATATAAGAAAGTCTGAACAGATTTTTGCAAATTCTTCAGTTGATTGGGATCATTTTTTGAATAAAAACAAGAATACTTGAAAACTTGAAATCGTACTTACAATATTTGAACACAATACGATGATCGGCGTTATGAAGTATTGATAGATGAAGTTGGAAGTTACCTAGGTAACACAGAAAGTTCGTCAAGGACTCAATCTTGATTTGTGGAAATCAGTAAAAACAAATTTCAGTTCGCATTCTTATAAAAAAAGTGAGAATTAGTAGTGAGGAATGAAATTCGAGAAAATCCGATCCTTCATTGAACAGACCCATAATAATTGCAGGAGTATATATATATATAGTATATATATATGTATGCAACATGGTTTTTCCGGAGTTTTTATCCGTTTGGTTTCTTACGAATTTTTCGACGTTTCGACTTCCATTTCGAAGTCATTTTCAAGAACTGTCAGGCGAAGATATATATATATATATATATATATATATATATATATATATAAACGTCGAAAAATTCGTAAGAAACCAAACGGATAAAAACTCCGGAAAAACCATGTTGCATACATATATTATGATATTTATCCATAATCATGAAAATTTCGAACCCTGTTTGATTGAACCGAGGAAGACAGCCAGATCGATATTGTTTGGGAAATATTGATTTATGAATAGATGATAGTGTATAAAGCTACACTCAACTCTATAAGGCTCATGCTTCATCCTCCTGACTTGGAATGAAGATAATCGTGGCACGCCATTGTTTGAGATAACTGGTCATAACGTGTTCTTCTAGAGCAGGTAAATAATAGCACATAACGAGAACAAACGACTCGAAAGCCTTCAGCCGCGAAATTATAGGGTATGGAACCGCCGTGGATTCTATACCTATTCATCGAGGATGATGCTCTTAGAATTATTATCCTCGAAAAAATTATAGACAGGCTTGATGATATGCTCTGAGAATGATTCTGGGAAAAAGTCCAGCGGGAGTGTACCAAACATTGCTTTGCGTCTATAAAAAATCAGAACCCTCTCTGTGAGGATGGGTCGAGGGGGAAACATCTTCTTTCAATCTTGTACACCTAAAAATTTTAAGTCATTTAAGTCATCGTTTTTAGTCCTTAAGTCATGCGTTTAAGTCTTTGAGTCATGCCTTTAAGTCTTTAAGTCATGCGTTTAAGTCTTTAAGTCTTTGAAAGATTTTAAATCTTGTACAGATTTTAGCTAGTTGTTTCCCCCTCGGGATGGGTGCATTAGGAAATTAGACTCGAAATTAGACGATGATTCTGCCCTTCTCTGGGATATTGGTACCCGAGTTGGTAGCTATCAACTGTATGATTTTTCGAAAATCACCTATGAATCGTTTTTCGTAAATTAAATTCGCGATCAATTAATGGTTACAACACGGTTAACAAATACTCAACTACTTTGAACTATTCAGGGACCGTTCTCAGAATGAAAACTACCGATATATCCTAAAACGAATTGATCGCAAAATCAGTTCGCAATAGGCATGTATATCTCCTCTGGAAATACATATTGACGATAAAATGAGATTTGATGACCTGTCACGTCACTGAAGAAAAGTATAGCAGCGGGTCGATATTCTTTGAGAGTGGTTTCAAAAGAGTAATTGCTAGAAATACTTTTTTTCCCCTGGACTCGCATTTCGAATACTTCATAGCATTTTGGAAATTCTGCAAATGACTCTTACGAAAATGCGGTTAATTACTTATAAAAGCAAAAAAATCTATGATAACCTGCCAGCACACTTCAGAGCCGTGGAAAATATGAAGAACTTCAGAAGGGAAGTAAAGACATTTCTCATTTCCAAAGCATATTATAACATTATAATGATAGACTTCAAGAATCAATATAATATATCAGCGAGTATATCAGTGTAACTCCAGGTTTTAGTTATGTCTTATTCAGCAATTGATAGGTGTTTTATTTTTACATAAATTACATATTATGTGCAAACTCGATTTTATCTTTATACTGCAAGTTGATGAAATCAGTTTTATTACGTAATGTATATTTTTGTATACGTACTTCAATAGTTTTGTATAACTTTATATATCGATTCAAATATGTAAATTATATTATATAATGGGTGATTCATCACCTTGAAAGCTTTATCAAAATGAAATTCTATTCTCGAACACCAAAGCACAGTTCTGATTGATCGATTAATATAGTGCGAACTGAGATATATTTTTATTGAAATTATACCAAGTTCCTTGTTCATATATCAATGTATATTTATGTACACTTACAAAACTAATTTCAAACATTTTATTCTTTCAATGACACTGAATACCTTCACTGAATACTTTTTGTCAGCTTTGTCAAAAAGAACTGTATTTTTAGATTGATCGATTGACTCATTCCATATCAGCCAACGCATTTTTCGATAATGACTGCATTTTTCATGTAATAATTTGTTGTGTTTCAAATATGTTAAGCAACCATAATTTGTTAATTTTCCGATGGATTTTAAAGAAGTTATTGAGGCTTCGTCGAATGGTCAAAGCCGCAGTCCGTTGTGTGGATCCCTATACGAAAATTGACCAAAAATTATTATATTTTTTCGAGATTCCTCAGCTAGTTATGCAATTATTTTTTCAATATATTTTTTTACGATGAAAAATGTGCCTAAGTATCTCGAAAATAGTATTAGGCAAAATATGTAGACACATAGTTGACCTCTCGGTGGATTTTGTGCTAGGTAGACAAAATGATGATGAAACGATGAAACTTCATTATTGACACAGATGATTTGTTTATAAATAAGTACAAATGAAGTGATCTCCGAGGTGATCTCTCGAATGGAGTAGGTAGATACTGGTAGTATTTAAAAATAAAAATGGTCAAAGTTTTGAAAAATTAAATAAATCAGTGAATCACGAAGTGATTCATTGAATACCGTGACCAGATTAAATTAAATAATCGGGAGATAATATAATTGTTCGCATCAGGTGAAATACTTATGGCAGTTGCCACAGTGGCGGGTACAAGCTCCGAAGTTCGTACATCAAAATATATCATGTTTATTTTTTTGCCAAATACAACTCGGATTAGAATTCGATTATTATTTTTTTCTTATTTTTATGAGTTATTTTTTATTTGTTTCTTGTTAACAATAAGTGAAATATCTCGTAAAATATACCTTTTTTTATTAGAGAGGTTTCCCCAACCAGTTCTGTGGATCCATTACTGAGGTTGAAGTGAGTGGTTTGTAATGTTATCCGCGTGGTTGTATGCTCATATCTCGGCTCATATAGTTATGTCGAAGTTAAAAAACATAGTTTCACTTTTACACTTAGAAGAATTGTTCGAATTATTTATCAACTGGGAGTTTAAACAGTGTGAAATACTGCAATGGCATATAAACGAGTTCTTGAGGGAACGAAGCAGATGGCGCTAGACGAGGCGCTAGATATGATTAAGGTTATGTCAACTGTCATTTGGATAATTGGCTTATTGATTTTATGCGAAAGTGATCAACATTGTATTTATCAATTCATTATTATTGCTTTGACGGTTCAGCCACCATCTCCTTCCATTATTTCTATTTCAAATCCAAAAAAAGTGAGGAGTATCTAAATCGAGATCTAAATCACATGTACAGTTTGGTTTATTTTGTCAATTTTCTTGACCCACAAAATTGATAGAACTCAGATTTTCATAGAGTTCTACGGATTCACCCCAAATTCATTAGCGTCGTCGGATGGAAGGAAAATCGGAGATTTAAGTAAATGCAACAAATATGCGATAACCCCAGCTTTACCGTTTGACAATATCAAATTGGCGAGAATGCACCAACCTGATAGTTTTGTGGTACTCATCGCAATATCACTTTCATTTCCATGTCTCTGACATGGTTCTGTCTTGAATCTTTTTCCGTCTGAGTCATTTTACTCTCACGTCATTTCTTGAGAATGAAATAGAATATCCCGTGGTAGTTGAAGGCTCAAAGTCGAGCTCAAAGTCTGAGCCAAGGTATCCCCTTTAGCCCGATTTTGTTAACTGGTGAGAAATCGATAAGAATAATCAGTAGTAACAGATGAAGTCCATATCGGACCAAAAAACTTTGCAGGTAGTGGCTCCACTCCCTGAAAATTATAAGGTATATGAATGGCTTTCCCTAGTCTCTAGATTTACTATAAATTTTCTTTTCCTGAAAATGCCAACCTTGTTAGCGAATCACGCGTTGAGGGAAAATAATATCAGTTTGGTGTTAGGGTAATTGATGTCTAGAAAATGTTTCAATTTTCACACCAAAGGTTTATAAATCATCGTTTATAACTGAAAATGTTATACTCAATTAAAGCACAATAAACGAGCAATAAACTAACATTTGCAGATGTCAAAAACCATTCCAAAAATAATTATAATCACATGCAGACCTTTATATTAAATTTGATGCGGTTTCAGCCAAATTGGTGTTGTAATGTCAATTTGAAATTCCAATTCCCGGAGAGTGCATTATAACGCTCTCAGAAGTATTTCCCTTCGTACTTTTCGTTATTTACTCCCTAACCAAACCGACGATCCTACAAAAAACTTTTTCCGATGCACACTATATTCCATATGGCCTTGTGTGTTCTAGTATCTCCAATGCGTTGCGTGCGTTTTTAACCAGTAATTGCACATCAGAGCAGCCGCCTCTAATTGCACATAATGAAGGGACGGCGCCAGAACAGTCTACAGACTAGGGCTAACCTTCGCCTCTCGGTACCTGTTTCGTTGGAGTGTTTGCGATTGTTCAACATCCAGGTAAAAACTAGAGTTAACGCTTTTGTCATCCTTATCTGATTTTGAAAAACCTTCAATTGCTCGTAAATTGTTTTAGGTGAATGGATTGTCTGGCGCTCTAATTTCCGAGTGGTTTCTTTCATATTTCTGATAGGTAGATCATAAAAAGAAGACATGAAAAATTAACGCCCATCAAGAGCAATTAAAGAAGATGAGATTGGAACCTTTGGTGTAAATGTTGAAACTTTTCCTAGAAATCAATTACCCTAAGACCAAACTGATATTTTTGCACTTTCGCAAAAATATCAGTTTGGTGTAAGCGTGTTATGGAGAAATAACACATCATATATTGGAATGTATACTTCTCCAATTATTTGTCATTTCTCAACAAAAATTGTTTTAATATACCTAGTTATATATGCAACAAGTGCAAGGAGTAACACTCGCAGGAGTTGCATGCAATTTTTTTGAACAGCTACAGATGAGTGCAATAATAAGTTGATTGCACTAGTGCATTGAGGAAATGTTTTTCCTCTAAATATAAGTAGGTACTGCAATTAACATTGAATTGAACTGGCCGATACATGGATAAAATTCATATTCAACATAAAATACCAGTTTCCTGTAAGAGTCTCACTAACGCGTTAGTCAATAAGAATTGTACAGGAAACTGTCATATTTTCTTTGTTACTTCAATAAAGTTGTTATAGGCACGAGTACAAGCATGATTGATAATATATTTCGTTTTGGTCTTGGTGACATTGGATAGATTAATAATCATATCGTACGCCTAACTGTACCAAACGTTAT
Organism: Zygogramma bicolorata; assembly: GCA_032362365.1. Classification (NCBI taxonomy): domain Eukaryota; kingdom Metazoa; phylum Arthropoda; class Insecta; order Coleoptera; family Chrysomelidae; genus Zygogramma; species Zygogramma bicolorata. The sequence continues at coordinate 272,021 of JAVJAQ010002527.1, forward strand.
GTTACTTGCGTATCTGTTTATCAATTACGTTCTTATCAATGGACAAAATCTATATCTAGGCTACAACACAGTAGCAAACTGCAATCGAATTTCTCGTGGTGCAATCCCATAATATTGCATTTATAGGTAGATGAGGTACATGGGTAAGTAATGTATGTAATTAGACATATACACAGAGTTAATTCCAGTTCATTATTTGACCAATTAGGTAGGTATATTATTTATGCAATACATTCAGAATTAGATTCCTCAGTAATCGGTACATGAAGTTGATGTGTGTGTGTGTAACGGGATTTCATTCTATAAATAGCTAGAAAATCGCAGTAATTAGGTACTATGCAGACTGTAAAAGAAAATGCTAGCAAGTGTTATCAATTATGATAAATTGAATAACTTACTCAAATAATATGTTGAGCGTGAACAGTTCATTAACCCCTTCAAAAAATATATTCATTTTGTTACCTACCTGTAGAAAAATGCCATGATTTGGGTGTCTTCATTATTGGTTTATTTATAGTGACAGCGTCTTCGCTAGCAGAAACCAAAGAAAGTAAAACAGAAATGTAGTACGAAAGTAGGAAAATGCAAACTGCAAAAGTCATCTTGAACCGAACGGTGAAATTAGGCACTTGCACAGCACGAAATGTTTGAAACCCCTTCGAGTTGCGTTTATTTATAAAAGTTTTCAAATAAACTGTGTTGGAGGCGCCAGCTATATCAAACAAACGATAAAATTTGTTCTATCATGTGGACCGAACTGTTTTGCTTTGCACGCGATTGAAATGAATGTAATTCATCAGATTGGCGGATGGTTCTAGTTTTTAGTTAAGAGTTTGTCGACACCAAACGATTTCATTTGACAGTTCGTAACCAACCGCGATAATACAAACAACGGAACGAAAACTGACACCACCGCCCCACACAACAAACGTTGGTGAACTGAAGTCTGCCCAGCTGGAAATGTTCAGTTCACTCAGTTCAAACTTGACGGAGTGGACCATTTAGTGCGCTGTTGGTCCCACTCTTTTCAGCTTCACTAAAGGAGGCCATTCTGGCCGTTGGAGTCTGCACCGGAAGCATGCAACAACCACTCTCCACGCCCGTGATTATTGGGTTCGTGGATCATGTGACCTGAGTTGGCTGGAATCATTTAAATTATTTCAATAGGACTGAAGTACAACCTGTGGCAGGTACGACTAACTGTTATAAAGCACAATCACAACAAATTCAAGATTGGTAAAAAAGAAGGAAAGAAGAAGACATAATATAATGAAATAATTTGGTAAAAGTTCACCTACTCCCCAAGAGCGAACCCAACAATACTATATATATTCCCATTCAGTACATCAAACTGAGTCGAATGACACCATTCCCAAGTGCCGGAAGTGACAAAAAATTTTCATGAAAAATCTGATTTTTTCGCTAACCAAACCTAACTAACCTAACCAAACCACTCGTTTTTTTTCAAAATCGCACTCAAAAATTTCATTTCGTTTCCGGTGGTTGAGAGTTGTATTTTTGAGTTAAGCTCTTCATGTCGGTTAAGAATATATATGGGTTGAGGTGGTTCGGATTTGGGGAGTAGGTGAACGTTAGCCAATAATTTTGTGAGAAAACTCAAAATTACTGATTTTCTGAAGGTAAATTCGTTTTCAATGGATCAAAATATATGGGTTGGTCAATAGTTAATTTGTTCAACTATATAGTAGGAACAATCATGTTTTCGGAACAAGTTAGCGAATTCTTACGAGTCTCGAAAAATCGTTTTTAACAGTTGAACCGCAAATTTTCAGATTTAAAGAAAAATTAACTTGATACTAAAAACCGGTAGCTTGAAGTTCTATGCTAGCACCTTGGCTAGCATTATTCAACCTAACGTTAATGGTATATTAACGTAGAAAAAAATCAATATAAATAAAATTTTACGATAATGTGAATGAACTGTTTGCTGATTATTCAAATTAGGATAACAGATGCCGAAAATGGCCGTTAAGCAGATATTTTTCTTCAGTGGTTGAATTTTCATTTCAATTTTTTTCGAATTTTTCACATATTGGTACACTAACGATGAAAACCAAGCAATATCCTGAAATAGCCTACTTTTTTACAAAATAAGTGAATATAAGGAAGTCATATTGAAGAAAAATGTATGTTCAAAACTAGATGCTGTACCTCAAACGTTAACCTTCAGTGGGCGCTTCTATGAAATAGAAAAAAGCACAGTGATTGGCCTAAATTACCAAGAGAATAATAGCCATTATACGAGAGTGGAATAGTATACTTTATCCACGACTGATAAAAAAATGCTGGCAGGTTTGAGTCAAAAGCTATTTCGACATGACACGCACATTCATAGTTGCTGATAACTAAGAGTAGATACTCCTTGCCTCTTTATTTTGTATATGAAGGTAAAGACCTGATTTGAAAATATTTGATGTTGTTTACACGATCGAATTTTGAAAACCGTTTTTTTGTAGCAAAACAATATAGTATTATATCTGAATCATGGAGGTAATTGACAGCAATGACTAATAACTCAATATTCAGTAGTGAATAATAGGTATCATTGAGGACAAGCAAATGGGTACATGAATAAATATGGGAACCCACAGAAGAACATGTTTGTGCCTGGGTGAGAATTACAATTCAAATATAAGAGACTCAATATGAGTAATGCACATAAGTTTCAAATTTATGTACAAATATAATCGAAGTAATATAGTACAATTGTATGAAAACTGGTGGACCATTAAATGGGCACCAAGTCCATTTTTATTCAGAGGAATAAGTACAGCACCCATGGACTAAGTGCTGTCTACCTCAGTGAAAAAATGGACATTATGCCCTAATTATAATTATGCCCGAGGTACAGATATAATTTGTATAATTGTTGATAAATGCTTTGTTTTATTTGACTCTATAGTACCATTGACCTGAAGGTGAATCATTCAGAAAAATCACTGATGAAACAGTGGTCATGAGAGGATTTAAAATCGTTGTTAATTCTCGTTGTGTATTCATTAATATTCGAGAGGTATCCGTGTGAAGTATGAGACTCATGTAGTTAAAAAGTGTCATTACTGTTATTATTTTCTGTGAAGAAGAATGTATTGGAGCTGTTAAAAAATTCTCGTTCATTTGAATTTGGTGATCTCTATATTGCAAGTATAGTAATATTTTTATGTTCAAATATCATTTGGATTTCATTAATTTTCATATTATAAATTGTGATAATATAATCCTCGACATATTCACACTATAATTTTTTTTTATTTACAATAAGAAGTAAGACTACATCGTTTTGGTTCGAATTGCTATGGTTGTAAATTATATCGTAGCAAGTAATGCCGTCCATGATTTGCCACTGTCGAAATACCATGTTAAAATCAGTTGTTATTTCTACTAAATATATTTCCAGAAGATTTGAATTTTCGTTTACACTCCTTATATTTATAAAAAATCGGATCATCACTAGGGATATTCGATATCGTTCAGTTCATCATTAGTTTTGGCTTGATGTGTTGAATCAGAAATACCCAAGTTATGAAACAGACAAGAGCAGAAAAGGCGATAGAAGGAAAATATGACAATAACAATTAAAAGGAGATTGAAGATGGAGATATTTCGTAGAAACAGCTCATCCAATACGGATACGGAGTGAAGTGCTTGTAGGTCTCAAATATCTGTTTGTCCCGCAGTCATCATAACCGTAAAAAAAACAGATTGGGAAAAAATGTATACATATGAAAAATGTATACATATGAATTTGTTCTTTATATAATTTTCTATCAGGATTGTTCTGAAATTTCTGCTGAGAATGTTCCAGAGACCAGAGGAGAGAAGAACAATGGTACTTTTGAAGCTTCGTTAAATAGGTGAGAAATCGTCTGGCCCAACTACGTTAGATTTAGGGACTCCATAGTAATAAAAAACAAGGGTAAGTTTTTTTTTCCATGAAATGAAACGTGTTTGTTTCATCTTCCCAAAATTCACGTTTTTCTTTGAGCCGCACAAATCGCTTCCTAGACCTATTTATTTGTAGTTTTTCTTTTTAGATTTTCAAAATCATTCTGAAAGTAGTTCAAAATAGCAGAAATAATATTGCATTGGTTCTATATCATAAGTTAAAGACTCAAGAATGTATGAAATCATAAGTTAGGGACTCAAGAATGTATGAAATCATCAGCTTCAAATGATGAGCATAATTTTAACTCTAGCATTAATACGAAAAAAAGGTTAGGTACGCTGGTGCTAATTAACAATTACCTTGTGCAAAAACTATCAGATCAATTTCAACAAAGTTTTCGCATATTGTTTTATGTTACCTTGGAGTTCTTACACCTAACGTTGTAGTGGAGAGAGGGCGATTTTTCACTTGCTTGACAATCAACAAATACTTTGTTTTTTCCCCCATTTTTCCCTCTGGAAAATTCATCAACAAAATTCAAGACGTGCAGATTTCAGATCGATCCTGTTCGGTTAGAAAATTTTATAAGAAACAAATTCAAATGTATATACTTTTCCCCAATTGCGTATTTACCAGGTTACGCTAAAATTTATTGAAAAAATTGCGATATTTGCAATCGATACACCTTTTTTCTATTGAGTAGGTCGATATTTCTATGAAATTAATCATTTCCGAACGAAAATCTGATCTATGTCACATTACAGCCATACTAATTTGTAGTTAGTTCTCTTGTATATACACTAGGATAATCAACAGAATCGGTATCTTCAGTCTTCCTACAAATTTGAGATCTATGAAACAACCATGATCATGCCATTTCTATCTCAATCACAGGGATACATTTTCCCAACGATTCCCGTGTAGCTATAAAGGAATGTGCATGATTCTTTGGAGTCTTCGTTATAAAAAAAAGTTTTTGATAGTGTCATTGAATAACGAAGGCAAATAAATATGCTATTTGAGCATATCTGACAGAGTTCCAAACATCCAGTACAAATCATGAAATCTGCTACTCCGTTCTGAATACGGGAATATCGAATGCTTCGTTTCTTTGATGAGCCAGCGAATATCAGAGATATATGTGGCATTTCAATTTCTTGTTCGGAGCATAGTTCTGTTGACGCATAGTACTCATACGTTTCACGGAGATAAGGGAGAGAGATGAAGTGAGAGCAGAAGCATTAGCTCACGTATACCACCCATTGTGTGCTCAATAAAACAAACCGTCCAGTCTTGATCAACTTTCTATCGTATATGGACTCCTTTATTCCTTATCTCGGTCTCCGACTCATTGAGATAGCCGGCCGGCAGAATACTCGAGACACAGAAGAGAGCGCCACTCGATCTGGCATGCTGCAACGCTGCTGCGAGGAGATGCGGCGTGCCTCTTGTTTTACTTTTTCTTTACCCCGCCCCACCCCTTGGCCCCCCACGGGGATTAGAGATGGTTTATAATTACTGTGCGAGGCAAAGGCATGCTCACCGATATCTTTTTAATAATAATGATGACTACGTTTGATTGGAAAGGGGGAGGTTCATTTGTTTTCGAATACTAATGGCCCGTGGAATGTTTTCTTTTGAAGAGAACGGGGCGGAAATTCAACGATTCCCAAGTGATTTCTCTGTCTGGGAAAATCTATGAAAAGTATTTGTGTCAAAAGATCTCTGAAATCTCCGCGAATTGTCCAAATTTTCCTTGTTTTGTTGGGAGAAAAGCTGATTTGTGTGTTGGACTCATAGTTGGTCTTTTTTCCTTAACTTCAAATTAGGTCATTTATATAAGTGAATAAACTTGGCTTCAGAAGACTTTCAGCAGTGCTTTATCAAAACTGTGTTAATTTGGAAACTGGCAACGTTCTGTGCGCGCAAAAGAACCCTTCCTTGATTTTTATAATCTGCTCATGGAAGTATTCAGTGTATCCACACCAGAAAATATAAAAATGAAGCATAATAAGCCTTGGATAACACCGGGAATTGAAATATCTTCGACAAAATATGCGTTCCTCACACTACAGAGAATATAGAAACAATTACTTCAAACACAAAATTGACGCCCCAAATAACTAAAAACAGAAAACATGCTCTAATCCATAATGGCCACTGCACAACTGCTGAAAAATTTAACTGAAACATTTCTGTGCCAAAGACCCATTAGATCATCTTTATACAGAGGCACTTGAAACCCTAGTTTCCTTACCTCATTTGTAGTGGGGTGTTTCCTTCGTTTTCAAAAATATCTGTAGTTATTCCTTTACACAAGGGAGGAGATTCAGAAGACCCTTCAAACTTTAGACCAATTGCTCGAAAAAATTATTGAAAAACTCACCAAAAATAGCTTGAATTAGCGCCTTGCTACCAGCAAGGTAACAAATGAAAATCAATTTGGATTCGAAAATAATAAAAACACTGACGACACAATTTTCGCTTTTCTTTTTGAATTGTACTCTAACATATAGGAGATGTGGCAGCGGCAGTCTTCTGCGATTTAAGACATTTGTTGTGTGGATCACAGAATATTTTTGCAAAAGCCAAATCGATATGGCTGCAGAGAAAAAGCTTGTGAGTGGTGTGAGTCTTATCCAACAGACTTGAATGTTGGCATATCTAGTAAACTCGAGAACGATACCACAATTTGTGGCATAGTATATCGGCATATAACCTACAGAATATCTAAAGATATTAGAATTGATAAATCTTCCTGTGATTGAAACATTTCAACGTCAAAAAAAAACGAATATAATCTTCCAGTAGGTACCAGATGATTTGTTTCTGCAGAATAAAACGGTTTATAGTGAATATTGTACGAAGTTTCTAGGAGTTCACTTCGACAAAGAACCTGAAATATAAAAATAATATCAAATATCTGAAAGGCACGATATCTTCGGGATGCCATGTATTCTAAGTCATTTCCAGGCAACTTGGAACTTTCTTAGCAAAAACTGACCCCCCCCCTTTTGGGGGGTATGTAGTTTTTGTTTATCTGAATCAGTTTCAAAATTGCAAAAAAGCTATATGATATATGTATAAGATGAAACCGCATGACTCAGGATAAAAAACTTACAGTTATGGCTCTTTTCATCTTAGAAATGGTTGTCTTGTGAAAAAACAATAAATTGAGATTTGAGAACATTCGTCCTTATCACGACACAAGACTAAGTAGAAAAAATTCTGCTCTTCTCTGACCTAACAAGAAAGTCATTTTTTATAATGGTTTGAAAATGTATAATCACATCTAGAGAATATTAAGGAAATCATTGAGAACATACCTTACGACCCTATTATTGTCTGCATGAATTTAAAGATGATCGCTTCTGAACTGGAACATTTTATATTCAATATATGTATATATGAGCTATTTCAAAATGTTTGTTATGTATAAATAATGTCTTTGTGTTTCATACATATCTATATTTATTACTGTTAATATATAATTTTGACACAATCCACATTTCGTTTTATTTTTGCTCAGAATCTCAAAGAAAGTAGGTTGTACTTTTGGATTCCTAAGGTATTTTCCGGAGAAAAGGGATATACCCGTTTCTTACGATATTTAAAAAAAAACTTGGCCAATATTCTCCTCTTTTCTTTGATCAGAGTAATATGAAATCATTAAAAACATCATGGCAATTCACTAAATGTGTTGTTCAAAAATTGAAAACTCTTCATCTCGAAAGATCGCGTGTTATAAAGACGAAATTATACAGAATCCTTCGCCATATTTTCAAGATTTCAGATTCTGATCACAAAATCCGTGACCGACGGATTTTGTGGCTTAGTCACAATATAAAGTTTACTTTTATCGAAATGGCGACTCAAAGGTCTATGTCAATTTCATTTCGATTCATTTTTGTTTTTTTTCCTTTAAATTTCGAGTTGAAAGTCGAAGTGAATACTCTCGAAATTTATCTTGGGATTCAATTCGAAGTTGATTTTTAATGTTGGTAGTGTAGCACTTCAACGCTTCCGCAGGAAACGAAAATTAATAAGTTTTCAAAATGCAGAAATCAGAAGAAATGAAAAGGTTGTAATATGAAATAATAAATGGCTTCAACAAGCCAAGTCAAAGTGATAATATAAATCGGGCATAGATATCTGATCTCAAAAACATAATTTAATACTATTTACTCATGTGGAAAGCTTTGATTTCGTAATTTAGAACTTTGAATGTAGCTGCATGCGCTACAAATAGTACCATATCAATCAACTAAAAGTTGCCTCAATTTGAGAGGTTCCAAATTTAGAAAATAGGGGAGAAACTTGGTTATATCAAGACTTTGAAGAAGATGAGAGTGAAGTTAAAGCTTGAGCAAAAAAATGTGTTCAAATGTGTTCCTTCACAAACATTAAGTAACGGGTAAATAGTATTTTTAATAGCTGTTTTCTCTCATTTCTATATTAAAAAAGTAGAAAAGACAAAGTGTTCTCGTCTAACATGTAGGTACACGATTTTTGGAAATATACCGTTTGACGAGTTGTAGCAGAAAATTTATAATCGCGAATCAACGATAACAGTGGAGGCATGTGTGACGTAAGCTACTTTGTCGTCATCATTTGAAAAACACAAACAGAATCATTACCCAACTGTGGGCTCGTGGTATAATTGATACCAAGGAGGGGTTATAAACCGAAGGAAAAAATAGGTGGGATATAAACGCGTGTTATGAATGATTATGAGCGGTAACTGGTAACTCGCGTAAAGTTCTAGTTGTCTATCATAATTTCCAAGTGTTTGGAGTATTATCGAAATCCAAGTATATGGAAACTGTTTTTGACTTCATCTCCTTTGAAACAATGTAGAGAGAAAACGAAACTTCTTTGAAAGAAGTGAACATCAAAAATTGATCACTCTTTGTTGATATATGTAGGTATATCATTGATGATCATTTGATTCATTCACAAAGAAACAAGAGAGAGTCTGTCCAAACATACTTCCTTGCTCAATGATTTTTTTGCTCTGAAATGAAGATCCGCTTTTTCGCTCAGTAAAAACTATCTCTTGAACTCCGCATCCAGTGGCAATATCAATAAATTATGGAACTCTCACTAGTTACATCGAACATATTTTTTGAGCTTATCCACTCTTAAATTGACATATTCATCAGCTCCTTCAAACTTCCTCGTCCCCATAAAAATAATTTAGTTTTCAAAAACATTCGAACTATTCAGGAGAAAATGAAATAATTTATGAAATTCGGAAATATGTCGAGCTGTTTCTTACAAAAAATAAATATCTGATTCAATGTTCCATTGCACTGCCAACTTTATCATCAGAATTGAAACAGATGAGGTTTGAGATTTGATTGCAAGAATAATTGTGCTGATTTTTATCTTTTTCTACAATCGTGTGTGATCAAATGTTTGCATCAGTCTGAATGTTAGATCATCTGAACGATGTTCTTGTCCCTTACAATTAGCGTATTGGATTTAATGTTATCGTCGTTTTATAATTATTGCATGACCCAAGTAAATGAAAAGAATAAAAATGAGGTCTAGAAATCGAGTCGTAATATCTATTTCAATAGTGGAATGTGGAATCGTAGATGAATCAATTCTTAGCTGTGTGGGTATGTCTTCAGAGTTGGCACAAAATAAATAACTTGCTAATCATCGTCGGCTATTTTCGATAAGGACTTTTTGTTTTACCTGGAACAAGACAGAGGGTTCCAATACCCCTCTCTATAATTTATACCTGATCTTCATAATGGCTTTTGCCTGTAGATGTCTCTTACCTCTTACTCGATATATAATTCAGACGATAACTGTGATTATGGGGTTTTGATGTTATTTTTTCGTTTTATCGAAATATTGGTGAGTACCTGCTTATCAACGAAGCCCCGGGTAGCTTAATTGATGCCATTAATTCCAGAATCTTCGAAAGTGACGCGATTTCAAGTATTCCGAAGAAGTTATGCCACCTACGTCGATGGTGACTAGTAATAATGGTGGATTCATGGAGCAATCATAACTCGGAATTCGCAAGTCGGAAGAAGTTGAATCAATGACTTTCAATGAGAGTGTTCATGCAAGTATCGTGAGTCGGAATTCGTAAGAAAAGTTGACCAATTTTCAACGCTCTTGTCTTGTAGCCGTGGGCGTTTGGCATTTGACATAAACAAAAAAATCGACCAATCAGGAGAGCTTTTTTCACGATTTGAAAGTTCTTAAGATTGCTACATGAATGGTTTATATTTTGTTACGAATTAAGATTTACGATTTGCGAGATCAGATTTCCGACTTCCGAACAACGATTGGTGCATGAATCCACATAATTCTCTTGTCGATTTCTCAATATTCAACGTTATGCCCGTTCGATTCACAGTATAACGGTACTAAGTAGGTACGTATCTCAATCATCTACGTTGGTGCTTTCTTTGAGAGTGTTAAAAAAATTAGGACGGAAGGCTTGATTGCTTTTCAGAATATTTCAAAATTCCACACACGCTTGAAACATTTGCGGAATAAACACACATTTCGTCATACCGATTAGTCTTCCGCAGAGCTCTTTCTATTCCTTGTAGGAAAACTACTAACAGTCCTCCACAAAAACTTGGTTTTCTCTCTCGGGGCAAGAAATACCTACAAACCTAATGATGTGTCAGGCACATATTTGACATATCTTGAAAAACTGTTTCTTTTTGTGGAGTGCAGCGCCAAATCATATATTGAAGCTACAGTTTCAATAGAGATCAATTGCTAACAAGGTTAGACAAAATTTCAAGTCTCTTCTCCGGAATATGCTAACTTTTTTAGCGAATTGCGCCTCAAACTACTGGATTTCATTCAGAAAAATTCATTTTGTTGATGATACTTCTTTTACAGATACACTTGCACTGCAGAAATATCCCGATTCATTCGTTTTAATACATATTTTATAAGGCGCGCGTTGTTCTACAGATATATCATCAATCGTTACGATTTCGACAGTTCCATCCCACCCTTTTGATATGAGCCTCTAGACATGTGGAACCTGCTTCGCTCAGGGGTAGTTTTTCAACAGAACAGCAAAGCTTTGAAGTTTCTTGCCAAACTTCAAAAATTCAAAGTAAATTTAACGTATCAACGATTTTCTGTGAGACTTACAGGAGTTTCTCTCTGAACTCGAAGACGAAAAATACTAATGAATTCAATTTCAGAGTAATCAGCTAATACTTTTTGAAATGGTGATCAATGTGGACTAGTCTTCAAGAACTATCTCAGTTGTACATTCTACGACGGTTTTCTACTCAGAACTCTTTGAATATCACCGACCATCAAGGAGCGCCCTTCTGAAACCTATCGGAATCGATTATTCCCATCTTTGCCTACGAAATACCTCAATAACTATTTTTTATCCAACTGGTCATTGATTTGTTGATAACATAAGAAATGATCCAAAGATCAAGCTATCGCATTCCCTTCATAATATAAAACTTCAAGATTACCTCCAACTCGGTCCTCTTGTCCACCAAAAGAGCAAGTATACATCGCTCCGCATGAATAATGCATCATCTTACCGGAGTCGATAATTATATTCCATGAAGATATCATTTGAGAAATCTTTCTGTCTCTTTATATACTGCACAGAATTCAGACCCCTATGATCACCCTTTCCAATTCTATCTAACAGTGGAACTTAAATTCCCATTGAATATCAATTCAAATATTCTTCAGATTTAAATTTCAGAACATTTACCAAATTTGCCTATGAGACCCAGTTTAATGAGGAACACAAAGCAAAAAACTTTGAATCATTTTTCGAAACCAGAACTAATCATGAATGAGCCAGCGCCGGGTTGGCAAAGTTCGCACAGAAAACATATGGAGTAAAAAGAGCAAAACTCACCACTCTTCTACACCTCTAGAGAGCTTTGATACGTTCTAAGATCGGCCAGTACTCTTAAATCGACACTACTTGAATCTATTGATTTTCTGCACAATTCACCTTCACAGATTGTATCAAGGGCATACCCGTACCACCCCAGTTCCAATTCTGCAAGTCTACGCTTCCCGTAGATCATTCCTCAAAAATAGTTATGTACAAGATACCCTGCAAGAAGTATCTGGAAAATAAAAATGCAAGATACTTTTTTAAAAAATATTATCGAAAATGGTATCCGAAATACTAGGTACAAAATAAGTATCTCTTTTTAATAAGTTCTCCAAGATATAATAGATATAAAACGATATTTTAGTGAATTCGGGTTCATTTCTCACATTCATTATTTACGAATATATCTCGTAAGTTGCGAAAATGTGAAAAGACAAAACAGAGAATAATATATTTTTAAGTTGATGACGTGAGTAAACTTAGTTCTTCAAAGATTTCATCACTCATTTTTATTCGATGAGGCCTGATAATCATACCCACAAAAGAAAAGAGTCGCTCCTCAGGGGCAGAATTTGTCAAATAGGTATTGTTTCAAATTTTTTATTTTTATTGAAGGGGTAAGTAGTTAAACTCTTTGAGCTAATATCTTTATTATTCAGGTATTGCAGTGTTTATAAGTCAGAGGTGCTGGCAGTTTCACCACTTGCAATAAAGGAATCAGAATCCTCTAAAAACATGTAATAACATTCATCTTTTGACTTTTCTCGATATCGCCTTCAATATAAGCTGTAGCCTCCTTTTTTTTCAGATCGACCAATTTTTTTTCAATTAGGATAAGCACTTTTACATAGAAATGGCAGGCGCGTATACAAGGAGGGGTAAAGGGGGTAATTACCCCCATGATCAGTCGTATCACCAGAATCCAGTAATTAGAGACTCTGATATATTAATATGTAATATGATAAGTACATGAAATAATATCATTATAAGAGTTGAATTTCTCTTACGTTGCCAAAGACACATGTTAGTTATCTCTAGAGTCTTTTATTGAAATTTTCAGCTTTTCATACTTTCTAATTTTATTTATGATAAAATTGGAGATTAAACAAATCTGACGTTTATATTTCACAGTTTCTGAACCATACAATAATAATTGTAAAAGTTAACTTGGTAAAGAGGCCAATATATGCATTCGTGTTTTGATAAAATGGTAGAAACGCATAGTTTTCTCCGTAATTACCCCCCTGTAAACCAAAGCTGTATACGCGCCTGAGAAATAGTATTCGTAAAATACTACGATAAAAACAAACATATTTATTACTATATACAAAAGATAGAAGATGAAAATAGATACCTTGTATCTGTATTTATAATACATGTTTCCTTAATGAGTCACATCTCTGTCTAAAACATTCTTACTCCTACCAATCAATAAATGTTTATTTCCATTTTTCGACATTCAATTCAATTCAATTCTTTATTTTCCAATCGACAATTTACATTGTATAGGAATAGTCAAAAAAAAAAATGCTTAGGTCTATTCAGATAATAAAATTCACATAAACTAACAGTCCAGACACAAAACAGAGAATACATCTAAAATTACAAATATTCTTGAATACCATACATACATTTTACAATTAAAAAGTCACGAAGGCGTTTTTTGAAAACATTCAAGCTCTCAACTTTCCTTATTTCATTTGGCAACTTATTAAAAATTCTAGGAGCCATAGACTGAGGACATTTGAAAGACACATTAAGTCTATTAAACGGTATTAGTAAGTCATTTTTTTGTCGAGTTTCAAATTGATGTTTGGCTTTAGATTCAAGTAAGGCACATTTCTGCTGAAAACACCATACTGACAATTCAAATATTAAAATGGACGGCACTGTCAGAATCTTATACTTTTGAAACAATTGTTTGCAGCTAGTTCGACTTGATATGTTGAGAAGAGAACGTAGTAGGACTCGCTTCTGTGCAACAAAAACATCTTTTGAGGATGCGGATAGACCCCAAAAATAGATACCATACCTCAATCGGCTATCGATTTGGGCGTAATATAAAGAAATTAGTTGACTGATGTTCAAAACCTCTCTAAGAGTTCTGAATTGGTATGATATAGAATTCATTTTGGATATTAAATATTGACAGTGACATTCCCAATTTAAGTGTCGGTCTATATGAAATCCTAAGAATATGGTAGAGTCAGTATTAGTGGAAACATGTGTTGCATTGTCAAATCCAAACACAATATCCTCGCATCGTCTTTGACGAAGGTGGAACCTCATAGACTTTGTTTTTTCAACATTGAGAAATAACTGATTGGCAGAGTACCAGCTCTGCAGCTGTTGAAACGCCTCTTGGCATTTTTCTGCCAATAATTCATCTGACTTATCTGAGATAAGAACGGAAGTGTCATCCGCATATAGAGCAAATGATGCTGGTACTGGTAGATCATCTAAGTCGTTAATATAAAATAAAAATAAAATTGGTCCCAAAACCGACCCTTGTATTGTTTCCTGAAGGCGAGAAAATCTGATATCCAATCCAATGGTAATCCTCTGATTCCATATGAAATCAACTTTGAAAGCAAAATAGAGTGATTAACGCAATCGAATGCCCTGCTGAGATCACAAAAGATCCCAACAGGGCACTCGCCTGCCTCAATATTCTGGACCAACTCATTATAATAACAATGGACTGCAGTTGTAGTTGACCTCCCTCTGAGAAAGCCATGTTGATTTCCAGAAAAAATATTGTTTTTATAACAAAACTGAAGGAGTTTTTCAAGGAAAGCCAATTCAAATATTTTTGAAAAGCTAGACGGAACTGTAACTGGTCTGTAGTTGCTAAGTGATTGTTTATCTTTTTTTTTTCATTATGGGCGTAATTTTACCAGTTTTCAACATATTTGGAAATCGACCTGTAGAGAAAGATAAATTACCCAGGAACAGCAGTGGTTCAACTAATACGTGTAGAGTTTTTTTCAGGAGAAACATTGGTATTTCGTCGTTACCTGATGAATATTTATTTTTTAGTTTTCGTCGAAGTAGGTCATAGAGTTCCACCCGATCATACGGTGCGAGGAAAAATGATCTATCAATTGTCTTTGCTTTCTTGAGAAAAACATCCCAGTTTGAGCCATTATTATCTATTTTATCGACAATATCTTTGGGTTCATTAATAAAATAATCATTGAATAAATTTGCCACTACCTTTGGTTCCGTGAAGATACTGTCATTCGCACCTTAATGGAAATATCATCTTTGTTATTTATAGTTTTATTTGAGAGTTCAGATATAACTTGCCAAACTGTTTTTGCTGGGTTATCAGATATATCAATTTTATTCTGAAAATATTTTCTTTTCGTTTCTTTTATCAGTCGATTATACTTTTGCTTTTCATTTTTATACAACTCTGCCAACTCCGGATATTCAGTTTTAATCTTACAGAGATCTTTCAGGTTCTGACTGAAAACCTTGATGTCATCACTAACCCAACGATTTTTAACTGGTTCACATTTTTTGTACCTTTTCGGAAAATTGATATCAAAATAATATATAAATATCCTAAAAAAATATTCGAAGGCTTGGTTAATTTCAGTGAAATTGTAGAGTTCATCCCATTTTTCATGCTCAAGTTCAGTGACAAATTTTTCGATTGCATTGTAGTTATAGGAACGTTTAAATTGTCTTACGATCATCGCGGATTCGATTTCCAAACCAAAATCGAATAGTACTGATTTGTGATCAGATATGGTATTGTCTACAACGCAACATGAACCTTTATCGGTGAAATTACTGAATATATGATCGATCGTACTGACCGTATATAATGTGACTCTAGTTGGCCAATTTACCATAGGCTTCATACCAAATAACTCAAATACATTACTTAACAATTTGAAACTTCTAGAACTAACTTTATTATGGCTGTCTATGTTAAAATCACCACAGACCAACATGTTCGTGTTTGGTCGGTATAATTCAGCAAGTAGGTCATGCATCTTCTCAAGAAAAATATCTGTGTTTCCTGAAGGGGATCTATAACAACATATTATAATTGTGTAAACTTTACCTAATTTGTATGATATTCCACATGTTTCGAAATCTTTCTCTGAACAATATTTATCAATTTCAAGTTTTTTAACGCTATGAATATTTTTTGTTAATATTGCAACACCTCCCCCTTTCAGTGTTGTTCTACAAAAGCTGCTACTTAAAGAAAAACCATTCAAATGAACTGACTCAATCGAATTTTTGTTGCACCATGTTTCTGTTAAACAGATCAAGTTTAAATCTAATTCTTCGATATCTATACAAAGATTATTCCATTTTCTTTCATTCAGACATTGAATATTTAATAACAAAATATTAGGATTAAAATTTTCATTAGCAATCATTGCTCCGGTCTTTTTGTCTTCTTGAAGTCTAAAAAACGGCTTATACAGGCACCATGAGGCCAAACCTCTGGATTCATTGCTCTCTTGAAATTCTCTTCCAGGATTGTAACCTTGAAAGACGAGTAGATATCAGGATATCTTGAATTGATGGGGTCGCATGTAACTTCAGGAAAGTTTTCTTTCAATAATGCAGTGAGAGATTCTCTCGTTGTTTCATTGTTCAGTCTTCCAACATGAAGAATGGCTTTCTTTGGTACACCCTTCACAGATACATTGTCTTTGTTATTTCCTATTATAATATGTCTTTGATTTCTATTTCTGGTTCTTCTTCTTTCAACGTGTTGCCATTCATGCCTTGAGGAAGTCGAGGCCGTCTGTACATGAGATTGTAATGAGTCATCGTTGTCTAAATTTATGTATTCGTTCATCTTCAATTTCGATTCTTCCTGTAGAAGTGCAGCTGATACATTTTTTCCGCTTATTATTTGGGAATTCCCTTTCTCTTGAGCTATTCGGGGATTCCAGTGCAACACCACACCCCCCTCTTTTTTATTAGTATTGCTGATAAGTGTCTGATTTGAATGTTTTACTTTATCAGGTATTGTTTTTTCGACAACAACACTATCTGTGCCTGGTAGTTCTTTTAGCGTATTTTTATTTTGTTTCAGGATATTGATTTCGGTGATGAGTTCAATATGTTTATTTAGTAAGTCGATTTTGGTTCTCAGTTCATTTATAATGATATCTTTTTGTGCAATGATATAATTGAAAATCTCCATATCTACCTTTTTCTCCTGTCCACTACTCATAGAAAATATGGTATCAGCATCAGTTGTAGCACTTGCGGGTTCACAACATATTATCTGGTTGTTATCAATGTCAATCACATTTTTCAAATACTTCACACATCCAGTATGTATCAAGGTATCACATTTCACGCACCTTTTGCCGGTTAAAGCAGCAGTTTTACATCTTCTGCATAGTTTAACTGAGGCAAGATTTTCGAACTTCTCGCCGGTCGCCATATTTCATTAGGATATGGTTTACATGTATTGGAATTGTCAATTAGTAGGTGAAGTAGTACATTAAAATAAAATTTACATAAAAAAATACACTAATACTAAAATTTATATTAATAGTCAATCACAGAGTATACATTTTTATATAAAATTGCCTACTAGAAAACATTTTCAATTAAAAAGTTCTTCAAGGCATGCTTGAATGAAGACGATTTTGTTTATGTATTTCAATTCAATGTCATGAAATGCTTGGAAATTATAATTTTCAATAAATTATATCTTCAGTTCTACCTACCAGATATTTTTAATCATTCAAAAAGTTCAAGTACAAATTTTGAGAAATTATTTCGTGCGTGATAATGGTGAGAAATATTTGGTAGAAGTGAAGTTATGATTTTTTGAAAATTATTATATTCAGTCATTTTTCGTCATTACTCAAATGGGAGCATATTTTTAGGAAATATCGAAGAGTAAAAAGTATTTATTTTTGCTCAAAAATAATATTGAGCATCAGGTTTGAGATCGAATATTTGCCATCCTATATTATCAACTCCTATATTATCAACAACTATGAAAATTTGGAATATTTTATAAAAATTGAATTGCAAAATTCACAAGGTGAATGAAAAGGGGTTCGAATGAAAAACAGACGTTCAAGTACAACTCTCAGAGATTATTTTGGGAGTAAGGATGGTGAAAAATATCTGATAGAAGTGGAGATATGATTTTCTGAATATTGTGAATTTCGACCATTTCTCAACCTTTAACCGTATACTTCGAAAGGGGTGCGTTTTCGCAGCGTAAAAAGTGTCTCATTTCGCTCATTTCACCTAAATATATCTTGTGATGTAATTTGAATTTGTCTTGATTTCAATTTTTATTGAAAACAAATCAACGACCATTTGGATGTCATTTGAATGTTTCCATTAGGTTTTCAACGGTCGCTCCTTTTTGTTGTATGCGGTTTCTTAGGGGTGGACCGCTCGAATATATGCTTCTAGTATGGGATTCGTTTTTTCAATGAAAATTTTTTTTTACCCTCATAGGCTGAACATTTATTGAGATTGGCTGTTCAAAGTTTGCATTCGGATAGGGATAGTATCTTTGTCAATATGAAAATTGAAAACTCCTGTGTATTTATACCACTTATATTTATTTTGTAACTAACGTTTCTCAGTTTCGTCCTATACAAACATAATAAAATGAATACAAGAAACCTTCTTCAGAACTTCTACTCTACACCTCTTCCAATTGTAATTCAAGAATAATCAATTGTAATTCAGATTAGTAAGTTGTCAATCAGAAAATGTCAATTGTTATTCAGAATAGTCAACTCTAACTCAGAAAATATCAATTGTAATTCAGATCTTGTCGATTGTTATTTAGAATTTGTTAATTGTAATTCAGTAAATATCAAATGTAATTCAGATTATATGGTTAATGAAGACAAACGACGTATGGACAAAAGTTTTACAAGAGGACCTTTATCATTTGGGTAGATTTATTTGGCAAAAACTATTGATACTATCGAATTGCAGGAATTCATGCCGACCTGGAAGGTTTTTCTGTGATCTCTACAGACAAAACAAAGTTTTGCAATTTCTGCATTTTTCCTTTGCCTATGATAATGGATTTTCATCGATGGATAAACGTCAAAGTCGTTTGATTGGCATTCCGAAAAGAGAGTCGTTGAATTCAAAAACTACTCCAGAAACAATTTGCAGACCTGCAAAGTACATTGTAAACCACATCTCAGTGACATGTCTTTCTCACTTTCGATTAAATCTGACTTGAAATTATAATATCCTGAAAAATCAATTATTTCTGGATTATAGTTGACAAATTTTTTATTACAATTGACAAGATCTGAATTACAATTAATTTTCTGAATTAAAATTGACTAATCTGAAGTTTACATGATATTTTCTGAATTACATTCGACTATTCTGAATTACGATTGATATTATCTGAATAACATCTTATATTTTCTGAATTACAATTGGGAAAGGGATAAGACATTGTGGTTAATCATAACTAATGTTTCAGAATATCAAACCATTACGCAATCTTCAATTATTGGTAGTTTTATCATTTTTGGGAATGAATAGAGCTATTGGCATAGGGTATATCTTGAAGTGAAGGGTAACTTGAGCTCAATTCCAAAATTCCAAGTTCCTCACACTATTTCTACCCTGATATTCTGGACTCATTATGATAATTCCTTCAGATGTGATTGATTATATGGGTAAGAGTGAAATTATGTTGGGAGTTGGGAGCTCAATCATGAATTAGATGACTTCCCGAAAAATTATATGTATGAAATTATATGAAGTCAGTCGAACATTGGCCAAGAACAGGAGTAGGGCATTTTCCAATTATTCTAAAGTTCATTCAAAATGAATTGTCATCATTGAAGTATTCCAAAAAAGCCTATTCATACATGTTCCATTCAAGTCTATTAAATAAATTGAAGTAAACAGCTAAACATTCTTATTAATATCGAATGTAGTGGTCATCGACGAATAATTAATTATTTACCCTGCTGGGCGGATCTTCAACATGTTGAGACCACGCACCCGTGAAGCTTCACAGGCCCGTTTTCAGTATGAATGCTACACAAAATCTTGTTTCTACCCTCAGTCAGTATTCTGAAAGCAATTTGTCCAGGAGTGAGGAGTTCCAATCAATTGTTGGGTCAACCAACTGATAACATATTTTGATTTTCATTAGTTGAAGAAATCCAAAAAAATGTTTCGATAAATCCAATTCTTCATCTGAACATGGACAATAGGTATAAAATATTAATCGGCTCGGATCTAGGAGTATCGAGATACTACCATTATAATGGAATCATCTCTGCACTCTGAGTACAAAAACAGTGGCGATTAGCTGATGATGCTGTATCATGTGGTGCCTGAGACTAGACTGAAAAAAAAACTTCTTAAAAAACGATGAAAGTAAAATATAAAAATAGATCACTACATAAGGATCTAGTGTAAGGTATATAATCGATTAATACCTCTAGAAAAGATCAACTGTGTAGTTTACAGTACTGGATACCAGTATGCTAGGCCAATGTTGCAGGGACTAGCAGTCAATGAGGTCGTTTTTATTCTCATTACAAAATTCTTATAGCTCCCAAACCACAGGTGATTCGACTCACTCTATGGCTATCGCTCTGACGAACAAAAATGTATAGCAGCCACATAAAATTTACCAACAAATGAGGAACGCCAGCAGCTTATACGTTTTTAAATCGTTTCAAAGGTTAAAAAATACAAATCATAGTAATTACCAATATCACCATAATCAATAAGGAAAGAAAATAACGAAATGTCATGGAGTGTATGTTCATATCCAAGAAATCTACTGCGGCTGACGTTTGATATACTGACTGTAAGCTATCTCCAACCATTCTTATTTCTGCTCAAACAGAGACGATCAGTTTTTTCATGAGATACTTCGGAGAAAAAAGTTTCGTTCAGCATGCACCACAAGTTTTTGAAACAATTTTGGTCATCTTTACGTATGTTGATGTAAATAATACGAATATCTGAAGTCAGACGGTGATACACTCCCTTTTCTTTCATTCTACCCTTCTCTTTGCACAATATTACGATAAGAATGCAAAAATTTTCTTTCAACAGGTGATCTTTACGCCTTATTTCACCTTATTCAACCCATTTTTTTCGAATTATAACCATTGTTCACTAGTTTGTTCTAACACCCCCGAATCGTATCGTGAATTTTGACCTGATATTTGGGCTCTAATCAAAATACGTGAGTACGACTATATATTTTTTTAAAAGCTTATGGTCCATGAGAAACAAATCTTTACTCCTACCCGTTAAATCATTTTAAGTCTATACTAGCTCGACTGTAATGGCTAACAAAAATGTACCATTATAATTTCAACGGACCTTGCCATTATATTGTGTTTATCTTGTTAGGTATTGATGACGGGTGGGAAAAGATCTATATGCCCAATAAGATGACCAATGAGAATAAGAGTAGTTTTTATTCTATGATTCAGTCAGAGTAACAAAATACTTTGAATAATATCTTAGGCCAATTGCCGAACGAAGGAAAGTTGAATATTGTGGTTTCTATTTGTTGAGGAATATTGATCTTAACCTTTTTTATTGTTCCGTATAGATAGGCCGCAAACCAAGACACTAAGGATATATGTCTGAATAAGAGGTGATTTATTCCTGATTCATAAAGGCTAGAGAACCGTTCAAACTGATTTGTGTCACGTAATGGCCATCTCTTTCGGTACTTTCAACAGAGGCCTGTGTTAGGAGGTACTCTATAAAGGTCATTGGGTCTAGCAAAGCTTGCTAGATCCAGTGACCTCAGTTCTCTATTGATAGCCGAACTGAATTTGTCAATTTTGTACATTCCTTTGTTTTCATACTTAGAAATCGTTTCGTGCCGACCCTGTTAAACATGTTAGTGGCCGAGCATAAAATCGAATCCAATCTCAGTATGACGTCGACTAAGCAAACAGAACATTAATTCATTTTTTTTCATCTTTTGTTTTATAGTCTTGATCAGCGTAGCTATGATGAGAACAATGCACGATGCGGTATGCTTTCAACAACTCGAATGGTTTCACTAATACCGAGAATGCACGAATTCAGTTTCCCAAATTCGAAGCCCATATCGGTCCCTATTCGAGATGAAGAAATTTTCGTACCCGATTGATGTAATATCAATATCAGGTCGTCTCACACGTCTCATCACATTGAATTCTCCCTGAATTATTCGTAACATAAATGACATGGTGATGGAAGTAGTAACCTTTTTTATAATAGGTATCCCTCAGCAAGTTTGACCTCTACTAGTTTCATTTTTTTTATTGATTTCGCTGATTATTACCTACCTATAAATATATGGTTATATAAGTGTGTGGTAATTTATGAATCATTGACCCTCTAAAATGTATTCTGATTGAATCATTTCTTAAGGTTCTGCCCCGAAAATTTTCTGCGACGAATTCTTCCCACATCGAAATATCCCCACGGCGAATTCTTTCCGTCGATTTCTTCCTAAGGCGAATTTTTTAATGAGGGGTATACGATCTATTATCGATAAAGTTCGTGTTTTGATGACGTAAATGGTGGAAATGACATTTGCCGTAAGGAGGATTCGACGTAAGAAGAATTCGACGTAGGAAGATGCATAGAGTTTAAAACTTTCTTCATACGACCAGGACAGTGAGGTGCTAAATACAGCTTATTGAATACTTATTGATATATACCGCTAGTGTCTCCAACAACAGTGTGTATATCTCACAGTATCGGGTTGGTCCTCTGGCATTACATCATCGTTCCATTTTCAGCCATTTCATCGTGTTCGACCGACAAGAATAGTCATCCTATGCTTTTGTTAGGAATATGGAAACGCGTCGAACTTTTCTCTTTCAGCGTGGAACATCATACAGTGAGAGGTATTTCATGAAGTTGATAACGGTCAGAAATTAGAAACCAAATCACGATATTTTTTTCTCCTACGGGAATGAAAGGTTCGAAAGTTCGTCAGCAAAGTAGTTAGGATAAAAAAATGTTTTGTTTTTTAATTTGTGAAGAGTGTCAACTTTGTGAAAGACCTTAGTGTATACTGATCCAACCTGAAAGAGAAAAGTTCGACGTGTTTCTGAACCAGCTGGAGTTAGAACGATGAGGGAATGAGTATAACGATGACCGCTTGTGTGAGTGAACTAACATCGGGAAGGCGATCTTAACAAAGCCTTAGTCATATTCGTTGTTCAATGTATCATTATAATAGCATATATATCTCGGATCAAACAACAGAAGGACATCCTCAGGACGTCTCTGGGGCATCTCGACAAAAAGACGAATATGTTTTTATTCCACATAATAGAAAGACGTAAGTCAGGTTATGGCGTGATTCGACTAGGAGGCGAAGGCGTTACCATTAACTTACACCGGCTACAGCGGCATGAGTAATCGGAAATTGGTGACTGGCACTCACATTTTCCTGCTTTTGACATTTTGTGTATATTGTTTGGGGTACCAAGGCTGGTCCATTTAACGTTCGTGGGCATATTTTTTACCTTTCTCCATTACTTCCCCCAAATTCGAGCAGAAGCGTCTCATCATATGGCTCCCTGAATACTGATTACATATACAATTACCTATAAAACCTAATTCATATATTTCACCCCAGTTCTCAATTATAACACTTGTTTGTTTTTGTGATGCATTGAGATAATGAATAACAGTCTAGCATTTTCGTTTCAGAAGAATGCTCATTTCAGTCGATGACTTCGCAAAATGTAAAGCTCATTTGATTCCAGGCTGAAATAAATGACATGGTGATGGATAGTAGGAACCTTTTTTATAATAGATATTCCTCGGCAAGTTTGATCAATGTGTGCGTTTCTACTAGTTTCATGTATTGTTGAATATAATTTTTCTGATTCGTATATGAATATATGATTATAATATGTGTTAATTTATGTTTGTTTGACCTTTTGAAATTCATCTGGATTGAATATGTTCTTGGAAGTTTTATGAAAGAAAAATAATTTTTCCATCATAGAGCTTGAGACATCATCCAAAAAGATACTATTAGAAAATTGGCCAACTCCATTTTTCAGACTGGAATATTTACCTATTTGTCTCGTCAGCGGAAAAACTTTTTTGAAAATGTAGCTTTCCCCTGATTCGTTCGATGGCACGAATTTTCCTTCATTAGTAGAAAATTGGAAGTTTTATGAAAGAAAAATAATTTTTCCATCATAGAGCTTGAGACATCATCCAAAAAGATACTATTAGAAAATTGGCCAACTCCATTTTTCAGACTGGAATATTTACCTATTTGTCTCGTCAGCGGAAAAACTTTTTTGAAAATGTAGCTTTCCCCTGATTCGTTCGATGACACGAATTTTCCTTCATTAGTAGAAAATTGAGATGGATTTTTTGGGAGAGTCAATTTTTCCATCATAGAGCTGGAGACATCATCCAAAAAGATACTATTAGAAAATTGGCCAACTCCATTTTTCAGACTGGAATATTTACCTATTTGTCTCGTCACGGAAAAACTTAAATTCTCCCCCCCCCCAGTAACGCACATATTGGAAAATAGCTTTGTTCACTCTGTGTTTTATTCAACTTTGTTTTTTGACCTATTTAAAATATGTATGTTTTCATAGAAACGGTGTATGTTATGTTTTGAATTAATAAAAAATAAACAAGAAGTTGAAGAAGTAGTTTCAACTAATTTTTCACATTGCAAAACTTGTATAGTTATATCTGCTGATTCCAAAAGGTTATGGGCCCAGCGTAACTGTGTTCTGAAAAACCGTCCAAATAAGTTTTTGCAAAAGGTAATTTTGTGAAAAAGTGTCACTGTCACATCGGGTTATACTTCTGGTTCTCACAAGCCAAGAAAGTCCGTAAAAATGGACAAGCTGAGGTCTCTTCATATCCAAAAGTTTGATGGAACCAATTTTCACCTGTGGAAGTATCAGATGCAAATTATCTTCAATGCCGAAGGACTTCTGAACATGGTTGATGGACAGAAGCAAAAGCCTGCAGCCACAGATGATGAAAAAATGAAAAAGATAAGAAAGAATGGGAAGAATCCAATTCGAAGGCGATGCTTATCATTTCAACAGCAATGGAGTTCGATCAATTACAGACAGTGATGAGTTGTAAAACAGCACCAGAAATGTGGAGTCGTCTAAAAATCATCCATGAACAAAGGTCGTCAGTTAATAAGGTGATGCTGAAACAGAAGTTTTTCAACTATAGAATGTCCGAAACTGATAGCATTGCTCAGCACATTAGCAAAATCGAATCAATGGCACAAGCTCTTGCTGACATAGAAGAACAGATTTCCGATATCGACAAAATAGCTAAAGTTTTGGGAAGTCTTCCTGCCAAATATGGATCCTTCATCACAGCTTGGGACTCCTATGATGAAACCAAACAAACGTTCAATAATCTGACGGCTCGTTTGCTGAAAGAAGAAATGAGTCTATCCCAAAATGACGAAGTCTCAACAGCATTTGTAGCAGCAAAACCAAATTTTCACCAGTCAGATAGATACGATTCCTCTAGTAGCCACGCTAATCGTTCGAATCTTCAGCAAAAGAAGAATGTTGAATGTTTCTTCTGCCACAAGAAAGGTCACTATAAGTCCGAGTGCAGGTTCAGGTTGGCTAATAAAAACAAAGAAAACCGTCAACCGAAAAACCATCAATGGAAATCCAAACATCAAGCTTTGAGTGCTGAGTTGAAAAATATCGAAATTGAAGGCTACGACAATGCTTGATTGGCAAACAGTGCAGCATCAAAGCACATGACATTTCACAAAGAGTGGTTTACTGAGCTCCATCCAATAAATCCACAAATATCAATTCAGCTTGGAGACAATTCTTTTGTATACGCAGAAGGAATTGGTTCAATAGAAGTGGAAGCTGTGTTAGGAGAGGAAAAGCTACCCTGCACTTTTCAAAATACCCTTTATGTGCCTAAATTGAAGAAGAATTTATTCCCAGTGGGAGCTGTTACTGAGAAAAATTTGAAAGTTATTTTTCGAAATGATAAGATCGAAATTTATAACTGAACAGAATTGGTGGCAGCTGGAAGAAAACAGTCCAATCATTGCTTCAGAATGCTATTTGAAAATCCTAAAGAAAGCCATGCCTATGTAGCAAGTATACCCAACTCAGTGATGTTATGGCATGAAATATTAGGTCACGTTAATTTCCAAACGTTGAAGGAAATGTCCGATGAAGGTCGAATCCCAGGACTGAAAATAGCTAGTACAGAAGAATTGTTCTGCGAATCTTGGCAATTTGGGAAGCAAACTCGAAAACCATTCAAAGCCAGTATCAATGAACGAGCTCTCAGACCCGGAGAATATATACATTCTGATGTATGTGGGAAGATGCCTTGTACGTCCATTGGGGAAGCTGATTACTTCGTCCTTTTCAAAGATGAGTACACCTCATATCGCTGGGTATATTTTATAAAACACAAAAGAGATGTGTTTTCTAAATTCCTCGAATTTGAGAGAATGCTTGAAAGACAAAGTGAGAGTAAAATGAAAATACTCCGAACAGATAATGGGGCAGAATATATCAACCAACAATTCAGAAATCATTTACAACAGAGAGGAATTATCCATGAAAGAAGTTCAGCATATAATCATGAACAAAATGGTACAGTTGAAAGGGATATGAGAACAGTGGTCGAAAGTGCTAGAGCCATGCTTGCGAATACTGAATTATCAGACGAATTATGGGCTGAAGCAGTCAACACATCAGTTTACATTCTGAACCGTCGACCATGTAAGAAAACTGGCAATGATAAACCCTACGAAAAATGGACAGGAAAAACGTTAGATCTGAGTCATATGAAGAAATTTGGGGTTGAGGCATACGCACACATCCCAAAACGATTCAGACACAAATTCGAACAAAAGTCCAAGAAAATGATATTTGTTGAATATGATGGTTACAGTTCTAATTATAGACTTCTTGATCCCCATTCGAAGAAAATTTCAATTATGCGAAATGTTAACTTCAACGAAAACGTAGCAGCAAAAAACGGCCATAAATATGGATACCTAGAATTTCAAGGAAGAGACAGTATGAACCCTGCAGCAGAATGCGACGAAATGGAAACAGAATTTCATCAAGATCACCAGCAGGACAATTCAATCATTGATGATGAGTCGACAAATAATAATAATCCATCCAGTATTCAACTGCGAAATCGAGCCTCCATCAATATACCACTGAGATATCGTGAAAATTATGACATAACCATGGCAGCTGTCATCGATGAACCAAAATCTTATTCAGAAGCAATGTCTAGTGCTTTCAAAACAGAATGGAGAAAAGCTATGGAGGAAGAAATGGCCTCACTGAAACAAAACAACACCTGGAGTCTCGAAGAACTGCCCTCAGATCAAAGAGTTATTGGCTGCAAGTGGGTTTTCAGAGTCAAATATAAACCAGACGGCACTATTCTCAGATTCAAAGCCAGATTGTGCGCTAAAGGTTATTCGCAAATGGCTGGAATCGACTACCATGAAACGTTTTCTCCAGTGATTAGATATGACTCAATACGAATTCTTCTTGCACTGGCGGCAGCTGAAAACATGGAAATTAAGCAATTCGATGTCAAGACTGCATTCTTAAACGGAGATCTTCAAGACAACATTTACATGTGTCAGCCAGAAGGATTTGAAAGCAATGATCCCTCCTTGGTCTGCAAGCTAATAAAAAGTCTGTATGGTTTGAAGCAGAGTCCACGTTGCTGGAATCAAAAATTTGTGGAATTTATGACCAAATTCTCATTTGCGCAACTAAATGCAGACAAATGTGTTTTTCACGCAAAGTTTCAAGGAGAAGAGATATACAGGGTGTATCTAAATAACACCGAAAAAATTAAAGGGGTGATTCTGTGATGAAAATTAATGTGAGTGTTTGGTATAAAATTTTTTGAAAAAACCCTCCCCGGAAAAGTTACATCCCTTCGAAAATTAAAAAAAAAATTGGTTTTTCTTTTTCATTTTCCCTGTATATCAAGCTAGAGACACGAAACTTGGTAAACATTATCTGTCAATAAGAGTACACTTTATGAAATTTTTTCAACCCTGAAGTATGCTTAGAAGGGGTTGATTATTTCAAACCCTAAGATATTTTTTCTTACAACTTTTTTTTAGATGAAAATTTTTTCTTTAAAAAAGTATGACTGAAAAGCTCAATTCATTGACTAACTTTTTTAACTCTACAAGTTTTTTCTAAAACTTGAGCATTCACGAGAAAAAAATAAATAAGCTCATGTAAAATAGCATTTTATTGAACAACAGCCAACCAAATTATGATTATGATTATGAGACTTCTATAACTAAAAACAAAAGTGAACAAAAACCTGTCGAATATCGACAATACAATTATAATAATCAATGTTGAAAATGACCGCCTTCAGCTTCAATACAAGCATCTACCCTTTTCCTCATAGAATTGCGTTGGCTGTTGTTCAATAAAATGCTATTTTACATGAGCTTATTTATTTTTTTCTCGTGAATGCTCAAGTTTTAGAAAAAACTTGTAGAGGTAAAAAAGTTAGTCAATGAATTGAGCTTTTCAGTCATACTTTTTTAAAGAAAAAATTTTCATCTAAAAAAAAGTTGTAAGAAAAAATATCTTAGGGGTTGAAATAATCAACCCCTTCTAAGCATACTTCAGAGTTGAAAAAATTTCAAAAAGTGTACTCTTATTGACAGATAATGTTTACCAAGTTTCGTGTCTTTAGCTTGATATACAGGGAAAATGAAAAAGAAAAACCAATTTTTTTTTAAATTTTCGAAGGGATGTAACTTTTCCGGGAAGGGTTTTTTCGAAAAATTTTATACCAAACACTCACATTAATTTTCATCACAGAATCACCCCTTTAATTTTTTCGGTGTTATTTAGATACACCCTGTATATTGCTCTTTACGTAGACGACGGACTAATCTTATCAAATCATCTAAAATTATTGATATGGTATTGGAGGAACTTCCATCACAATTCGAAATAACTATCGGAAATGCAGATTACTTCGTGGGATTTGAAATACACCGGGAAAGAAAGCTAAACCAGGTTTTCATAAGCCAACAGGGATATTTATCAAGAATTCTGGAGAAGTTCAATATGTCCGACTGCAATCTGAATTCAACACCAGCAGATGCGAATGTAGTCCTGGAAATGGGACAACGTTCGACTAGTGAAAAACAGGGGATGGAATCTATACCCTATAGAGAAGCAGTAGGATCTCTAATGTTCTTGGCGACTGTAACAAGGCCAGACATTATGTTTGCAGTGAGTCAAGTGAGCAGATTCTTATCAAAGCCAAAAAAGGTTCAT
Organism: Zygogramma bicolorata; assembly: GCA_032362365.1. Taxonomy (NCBI): domain Eukaryota; kingdom Metazoa; phylum Arthropoda; class Insecta; order Coleoptera; family Chrysomelidae; genus Zygogramma; species Zygogramma bicolorata. The sequence continues at coordinate 301,110 of JAVJAQ010002527.1, forward strand.
TGGGTTGCCGTGAAACGAATATTTAGATATTTGAAAGGAAGTCAAGATGTTGGTATCAAATATGGAACAGAAAGAATGAACTTGCAAGCCTTTTCTGATGCAGATTTTGCCGGGGACATTGATACTCGCAAATCAACAACTGGCTACGCAACTGTGATGAGTGGAGGTATCGTAACATGGTCTTCACATCAACAAAAATGTGTATCAAGATCCACAACCGAATCAGAATATATAGCAGCGTCTGATGCAGCACAAGAAATTATTTGGATACGTTCATTTCTACATGAATTGAAAATTGTAGTGGAAGAATCTACAATATTGTTCGTTGATAATCAAGGTGCTATTGGTTTGGTTAAAAATCAAGAACATCACAAAAAAACCAAACATATCGACATAAAATTCCATTACATAAGGGAACAAGTGGAGAATGGATTGATATCTCTATCGTATGTCTGTTCAGAGGAACAACTTGCAGACATGTTCACAAAGCCGCTTTCAAGAATGAAATTTGTGAAAAATAGAAATTCATTATCCATCACTTCAAGAACGTGAACAAAACAACAAATACTTTAAGATCAAAACTCCCATATACCAAACCAAATAACACAAAAAATTGTATTTATCAAATTCCTTCTTCGTGCGGTCAAAAATATATCGGTGAAACGTCTCGACCATTGGAAGCGCGAAAGAGTGAACACAAGACGTACATCAGGAACAGACAGATAGGTGGTTCTAAATTATCAGAGCACATTCTTACTGCCGATGGAGATCACACAGTAGAATGGAACGACACTTAAATTATAACGAAAGAAAGCAGTGGCAAGGAACGAAAATTAAAGGGATCTGCTTTCATCATGCTAACTGGTGAAGAATGCATTTCTATGAGATCGCTTGATATGGACCGCGGATGGCTGCCCCTCTTGAAGGTCAAAATGTTATGTCAAATTATTTCAAATTTGAAATAATTTGACAAATGTCAATTATGAAAATTGTCTACACGAGATATTTGCATTTCAAGGAATTTACCTATATGTTTTGAGAACGGAAGCGGAGTTAGTTTCCGCATCGTTAACGATAAGTATTTTCATATATATATATATATAAATATTTATTTATTTATTTATTTATATATATATATATATATTATTATATATTATTTATATATATATATATATATATATGTCCTTATTATTTGGCAAAATTTGGGTTATACGAGAAGTTGCTGACTAATCCAGAAAACTGTTTTTCAATAGACGCAGCAACTTTTCGAGGTAAATTGATAATCTGCCCTTCTACAGTCGTATAGATTCCAATATTAAATCTAATTTTTTCAGATTGTGGTAGATTACAAACCCAGAAAACTACGGAACAAATCTCGAAGTGGTTCGCAGAAATACTCTATTCAGATCAGAAGAGCCATGCAGCTGAACTCAAGTGGAAGCAACAGTCAATCTAGTTCCGATCATGGACTCCATTCAAATCTTTATGCAATTCAATCGAAAAGATGATTCAATAATCTTCCAGATGTTACGGAAAGATATCTATGAGATGTTAGAAAAAAATATATTCAAGATGTTATGAAAAAATATCTTTAAGAGGTCATATTTTGTAACATTGGTACATATTTGAGACGTCATAATATATATCTTAGACACATAAATGTCTTGGATAACTTTAGTATTTCTTTGTGCAATCTGGGTATTATTATTATTTATGGGGTGTAGAAAAAGCAGCTGATGGAAGTCTCATGTAATGGTTATTAATACATGATCCATACATAATATACTACTTGGAGTTTAGATGTTTGCTCATCAACTTAAATTTGATATGAACATTCATCAATAGTGATATTGAAATTTACTGGAAATCTGAAAAATACAATGAATTCACTTAGTATTTTTTATTTTCACCAAGAACCATTATAAAATACAATTTATGTGTGTATATATATAGTAAAACATGAATACAGGAAAAACACCTGAAAAAAATAACACATACAGATTTTAGAAAGCCACTGAATGAACAATCGAAAGATGAACTAAATTGGCGAAACTAATTTTTTTCAAGTAATCATTTCATACCATATAGCAACGATAACTATTGTGTGCACGGTTTTTGTCGAACATTGTCTCAGTCAGTTACCAAGAAAATTACCGTTATTTTTTACGATCAATCAGTCCTGATAGCCATAGAATATAGTTTAACATGGACATGCATGAGAAATATGTGCTGCATATCTCACATAATATACTATTTCTTGGGGTTTAGACCTTGAAGATCATAAAAAAGTAATGAATGAAATTCATTAATGAAATAATGCCATTTTTATGTTTGTATTCGTACACCATTTGCTTGTGCTGCCACTTGCACTAGACTGATGGTGTTGAATCCCAAGCAACAGTTCAGGTTAGTGCAGGGGTTCCCAAAGTGTGCGCCGTAGAAAGGAAAGAGGGACGCCTTGAGTCAATTGTCTACCACTATCCGAAACCAAGATGCCTGAAAACCCTGGTGTGTTACTTATACCTGTAGAAGGTTGGGATAAAAGTGACGAAATCTGGATTGCTTGATTTTTGGTGGATAATTGAGATTTTGGAGGTTTCCGTACATTATGTACAGATGCCAACACGCTCTTGTCAGTCTTGTCTGAAGCTAAATTTGCACTGAGTGAAAATCTGCAGTCGGGTTTTTCCACTTTTATTTGATTGGCTAGCGAGATGAGATCGCAACCTAAAGGATAATGGGTGGACAATGAGATACCAGTAACAACGTTTCGATATTTAAAAGCAATGAAATCAACAAATAAACACGATAAAAACATCGTGAACATCAAAATTTCAAACTGACAATATTACACTTGTCATCAAATTTGAAAAATAGGAACATTACGCCCTCTACCGAAAACATGGGGGAAACCTTCGAAAGCGTCGATTTTGTTTTTTTCGCCACAAAAATCTGAACAAAATCTAATCAGTTGAATCACCAGGATTTCTAGGCATCTTATCCGAAACCATAAGTATTCGCGGGCACCAATAAAGTAAACAATATTTTGACTCGCATCGCAGTCATCTACTCACATACGTCGCATCGCCGTCGGCGCGTTGCAGTTCAAGCCTTATTCCCGGTTTTGAAAAACTGCCTGGAGATCACCAAGCTCACCCGTCACATTGATTTGACTGGCTATGTTTTCTTAAATTTCTTGTTGTTTTCTATTCGATTCCAAGTTCTCATGAATATAATAAAAATACTTACTTTAATTTTGTGTTTGTTCTAATAATTTTTGTGCCTATTTACGTTATTACTTTTATCGCAGGTACCTAACTAGTGGAGGGCGCCGTGACAAATGCGCCGACGACTGAAAAGATTAGGAACCCCTGAGTTAGTGTATAAAGAATTGGTCATTATACCTAGCACTATATCTTTTGTCTGTCACCATACTGTGTGTTATGTTAGTAGCTCTGAAACAAAATATGACTATTCCAAGAAGCTTGTATTTATCTAAGCTAAGTTGTGCTTTACATTAGATTGTTGGGGGAGCTAGCCCATGGCCTGATTCACTGCGACCTTTTCAGATCTATTGTGGTGCTCTTTGGTTATCAGAGCTCATTGTCTAGCTTGAAAACCTTGATGAGACTCTGGTTTCTCTTACCCACATCATGTGTGTCTCAGCCTCCCTAACGCTTTGCATTTACAGAGCACATGTTTTTGACAGAACCTGGATCGAGTTTCTCCTGCTAGACTGATATTGCTCGTGTTTATTGAGCTTTCTATTCCCTCGTGCAACCTTGTTGTTGTGGTTTAGCAGGTCTTCCGAAAAACTGGGCGATGGTATGAACTCTTTTGCCTGCCTCATTCCTGCGACCTCGTTCCACTAATCTTTCGATTCGGATTGCATCCATGAATTGATAGATCTCTTCAAACACGATTTCGCTAACCTGCAGAACTGGCCAGAGCATCGGCCTCCTCGTTGCCCTTAGGACCCTCATATACTTGTATCCTAACCCGGGTTACCTAATTTTGGGTACCTATCTCATTGAGTGCACTCAGACAGCTTCCCACAAGTCGTGAGAAGACTTGGTATGAGCTGAGCGCCTTAATTGCCGCCTGGCTAGAGGAGAAAATGATGATAGTTCCGTTCGCGACCTCCTGCCTGATTAGTTCTCCTATGCAGGGTTCAAAGAAAACTACTTCTTCCTGGAAAACTGTTGTATTCTGTCCGTGGCTCAATACAACTCTCGTCTTTGCTTTCCCTCAAGTTATGCCTTCGGGTGTTTTTTTTATATCACTATATAAAATTCTAGACAGTAAACACTGGCGCACACGGAAATTTGAATTGGGAGAGGGATGAAAAATGAAAATTTTTATCATTTACAATAGTGGGTGGATCATTTACGAAAATTAATTATTTTATTCCTATGAGAGGTCTCATTTTGCAAGTATGTTTTGCAATTTGTGTATTTTAATTTATTTTTAAAAGTTATATAAATAACGTTTCATTTTGAAAATTATCAAAGGCCCAGGCGCGTATTCAAGGGGGGATTAAGGGGGTAATTACCCCCCCCCCATGATTAGTCAGTCACATAACATATTACAATATATATTCAAAAATATAGGGAAATATCAAAAATATAATAAATGAATGAAAAATCAATCACAATTTTATTTCACCTTTAATCCTTGTAACGCTGTAAGATCGCAGAATCCAGTAATTAAATTCAAAATAATTATCAAAATTATAGAATATCTCAGAAGATTACATAGTCTCTGATATTTCGGGAGAAATTGATAAACCTAAATTTAAATTCATTATTTATTTTTTCTGTTGCATTATCTTGTGTTAAATAAGTATATACTTTTCATTCTACTCAAATTGATATGTAGTATGTATGATAAATACATGAACGAATATCATTATAACAGTTTATTTTTACTCACGTTTACAAGACAAATGATAGTTATCTCTGAAGTCTGAAGTTTATTTTCATCGAAAATTATTGTTTTCTCTACTTTCCAATTTTATTTATGAAGAAAAAGAAGAAAAAACAAATCTGACGTTTTCATTCCACAGTTTCTTAATAATTTAAGTCATTGTGAAAGGTTGTAAAAAGGCCAATATGCATTTGTGTTTTGATAAAATGGTGGATACGCATAATTTTCTCAGTGATTACCCCCCTTATGAACTTGAGCTGTATACGCGCCTGCAAAGGCCTCAACTGAGGATATCTTGCGACAAAGGATGGAAATCAGGAATCAAATCATTTCAGAAAATTAACCAAAGGGTCTCAATGAAATAGAATATACACCAAGTAATAACTTATCTGGTTGAGAAAAGTCAAATTACTCAACTGCCCACATTGCTCCATGGTATGTCATCATATAACCTTTCTCAATCCGTATCAAAGTACCAGAATCGAACATTCTCGTAAGAGATTGGCGTAAAATATTTTTCATCGATTAATTAGTAGTTTTCAAGGGCGCTGTTGCTTGGGAATAATTCATTGTGGTTTTCACATTTTGTCTACGAAATTCCACTAACAAAGACATACAAACGGTGGCATTAACGGGTTTATATTGGAAAATCTGATTTCAATGACTGAATGTTCGACCAGTGCTGTGCCATTTCTTTCATGAAATCAAACACATTCAATAGTTTCTTCATTGGCTTGGTCATCTTTCGATTTGTTCCACCGTGAATTCTGAAGAGAAGAGGATTCATCCATCGAACACTGTTCATGAATCTTTTCTGAAGGATATCAACTTAGATTCTTTCGAATGGCATCATCATCGCATCGTCAAATTTTCTCTCAAAAAGCAATTAAAATAACCATTTATTTTTTTGCGAGGAATTTTGAAATGAATATTTTCATAATATCAATTTGTCTGATGATATTCATTCAAGACTAAATAAGTGTTATTGATGAAAAACTTCTAAGACCCAAGTTCATCAAAAAAAATCGAATGAATATATGAACATAAAACACAATTCAAAGCACCAATGAAAAGGGTTCTGTTTCAATGATGTGAACTGCTGGGTTGTTTTATATTTGCAATATGAATCTTGGGGAAGAACCTCAACTCTCATATGTTTTCAGTGATGGTAGAAGCTTTCACAAAAAACCCTTAATCAAATGATCTCTAAAATATAAACCAACATCTTGAAATACTTAAAATACCAAAAATATAAGCCCAAATATCATATTCATATGCTATCCTTTGACATGAAATGGATTCCATTAAAAATATCTTTATATTTTGTTCATTCCATGGCATAAAAAGGCACTTGGAAATAGAACAGCTTTCACTTCAAAGGGACGTGTATAAATCAAACTATAGAGAAACTACTATCCATATTAGAAAGAGCAGCTATTGATCTTCAATCATGACATATGGGGAGAAAAAATATTTACCGCTTCCCTCTATCCAAAGTATACATTTCCGGCTAAGTCGTACTTTTCCTCCCAGTAAAAGTGACGTTTGATACGCGTCGGGCAGTAAACTCCATCCTCGGGAGGAAAAGTAGCACTTTGCTCCCTTGTTATACAAAAAGCTATTGACACAAATTACAATACAAGAAAATCATGTTAGAACTGCATCTGATGATTTGAATATATTCTTGATTTAATGAAAATTGACGATCTGGTTCAGTTATCACTAGACTAATGTATTCTGTAATGTGTTTTTATTCATTGATTTTTCTCAATCAAGTGTCGACAGTTACAGTCTAGCAGTCTTAACTCTTCAATGTGTCATTAGATCTTTCAAAAATATAAAAACCGATTTTTTTTCAAAGAAATTTACAAGAAAGATTAGATAGAAAAAAATGAATAAGGAATTAAAGGCATTGAAATAAAATAGATTAGAAAATCGGACATGTCACTAATGAATTATTGCAGAAATTAATCAAAGGTAATACCACGAGTCCTTCAAATTTAATCGATAAATTTTCATTTTCCACCAAATCTTTTTTATTTGGCAAAAGTATGAAAACAAACCGATTGATAAAATCACGAGTCTGTAGGACGAGTGATTTTATCTAATTCGGTTTGTTTGAATGCTTTTGCCTCAAAATAAAAAAGTTTGAGTGTTTCGAAAAAGAAAACTTATGTTATTAAATTTGAAGAACGAGTTGTATTTGGAGAGACTATTTTTTGAACAAATAGAAGGAAGAACAATTCAATTGATCAGTATTTCATTTAAATAAGAAGGAAAGGAGAATAGGTGCAAATTTTACAAATTCGCTATATCTGTCATAAAGTTGGGGTTATGAGCTATTTACGTGTTTGAGTGTTCATTGAAATGTTTTATGTTATTATTATGCTGAAAAAGTGAAAAGTGAATGACTATTAATAATAAGGTAACTCTTCATTCATGATAATTTATATAAATATGAGCCAGTTCAATAGAATCGACGCGGTAAACCATATTGTTTTGACAGTTCAAAGGTAAAGGTTTTATCAGTATACCCAATGATTGGCTAGAATAACCATAGAATAACCCGCTACTATTGGTTGAAATGCCAAAAACGTCACATATTGAGAAGTGAAGAAAATAATCATGTAATTTTTTTTTGGCAACTTCTTCAAATATGATTTTGTCAATTTTCACCAAAAATATAAAACCCAAACGATTCGATTACACAAACAAGAAATATAAAATGGGTTGTATAGTAACAAATCAAGCTTTGTTGAAAATAGCTAATTGTCAAAACAAGTCTAAAATGCTCTCTAACATAACAGTATTGTGACGAGCCAATAAAAACTCAAAAACATATATGCAGTACAAAACATGACAATTTGTTTGAAACTGTTCAATTCGTTCATTCATATTCGTCAATAAGAAGTTCCTGAAAAGGAAAGTTCCAATCATAACTGCTTTTCAATAGTGACTTTTCTCCATATATTGCAGTTTGCAAGTGTCTTCAGATGTTGAAATTTTTGCTACCAACCTTTGAGAAACTATTTTCAACCAGAAATGATTCAGATTAAAACGCCATTAAAATTAAAGTAAATACTATGAATGAAAGCAACGATTCGCCAAAAAAACACCATACCAAACTATGTTTCTTGACAAATTACTGCTAATTAATCTGCAAAAATGTATGCATCCTAGGCAAAAACCTAATCATCCGAATCGTCGGAATCAATATCACTACCCTTACCCTCCGATTTTTTGTTAGTTTTCTTCCCAGTTGTTTTCTTATTTATCCCGCCTCTACCTTTACCCCTACCTCCTTTCTGACCCCCTCTGCCTCGATCATTGCCCTTCCTCGAAGTGTTAGCTTGGGAGGCTTCATTCGGAAGATGGCGATGTTGGACGCCATGGTGAAGGTCATATGGAGCGTTGCCATACGGATATGCAGCCGGAGGACCACCGTGCGCACCATGTGGATGAGGATAATAAGGTGCACCATGAACGGGAGGTGGAACGTAAGGAGGCGGTTGGTAGGGATCTCGTGGAGGTCGAGGCGCTGAACGGTCCTCTTGTTTGTCGAGTTTTATGCTAATGTTGTAAGTTGGACGATCATCTCTGGGTGGTTCACTTGAATCTGTAAGATGGGTAGTCGTTACGAACTCATGTACACAGAGCATAACTGTTTTGTTGATTTCTTTTATCGTTACGAAGCCATCATTAGTATTGGTGCAAGAGTAAGAATGGTTCAAACCAATCTTGTAACCTATTGACAGATTTTCACTTTTTTCTCCCCAAATGTATCTAGGTACTATATTCTGTCAATAAATGCATATTATTATTATTATTATTATGTTTTCGAAAGATAAGGCAGAAATAGAACCTTATTTTGCGAACATGAGTAGTATGACCAAGCATTTTGGTCTTTCCAGTTTTATATTTTCTCCCATTGAAGCCGCATTCTGAAAAGGAAAAGTAAGCCCAGCCAATTTCACCAAAATTCCGATCGAATGATGTCACAAGAGACATTCGAAGAATTAGTAGAGCCTCTGAGAGAATCGCGTCAACAAAATACAAAAGCCGACTATACGAACGAGCAATCGAAATTAAACTGGCTATGGTTGAGATTTTAAACTCGCCAGGAGCATAAAAACCTCTCAGCAGACGATTTACAACCAGACAGGATCCATTGGTGAAGCAGAGCACTGAACTAGTCTGTCGTCTGACTGGGGATTATTACAGGTTTTTTTTTCATAACCCATTTCTTCCAAATATAGAAATAATTATGGTCATTCAGTTTCAGCATGTCTAAAGATCATCTTTCATAAAAATTCGTCGGAAAAATATCTGAAACTAATTAAGGAAAAAATAGTTGAATTTGAAATAAAATTCTCACATCTTCGAAAGTTCATTCTTATCATGTTAGAAAATGATATTAAACTAGCTGCCATTTATGAAAACAGAAGAGAAAAATACAGTCATATTGCGTTGCATAGCAAGTTTCTTAAGAGGAGATTGAAAAACCGGTCCTAATTCATATATGCGTTTGACTGTTTGTATTTTGTGGCACATAGGATACAGCGCGAGTCTGTTCCAGTCACCTCAGTACATTGTTGGTGCAGCTGACCACTTGAACTTGATTATCTCCCGGAAAAACAATTTTCTATATTTTACGCAGAAGCTGTCAGAACTTTTGTAACATTTCCATAAATTTAAATTTGAAAGATCAGAATGATTAACAGAATGCTACGATCACACAATGTCGACACCGACGGTCGCGCTATGAGTGGAGGGTTCAGAATTACTTCAATCATTCTGCCACTGGGTTGAACAAATACACATATCATCAAGTAGGCGTTGCATGAATATACCATATTTTAAATCAGACCACATAGTTCAGGAAATGAAGCATTTTGGCTCGCAATTTTTTCGTCCACCATGGATTTACCTGATTTTTTGAATTTTTACAGAAGGTAGGGAATAGCTCAAGGATCATTTTCTATATCATGCCGCTGTAGGCTAGAGCCTTGGGAGTGGATGCCACCCCATCACGAAGGTGGAGATTTTTTAGTACATTTCAACTTCAGGAATCGACGGAAACAGTAATTTTAGGAAAAAAATGTTTCATACGTTTTTTTCGTAAAAGTAATATTTTTTGAGTTATTCGAAGTTGAAAGTAGCAGTTTTTTGACGAAAAAATCGACTTTTTTTAAATGTTTTTTTGCAAATAACCCTAAAACTATGCATTTTATCAAAAAAAGTGTGTGGAGGCAAATCGTAGCTTTTGGGAAAACAGAAACAATGCTTTCTTCATAATCTTCCTACGACACATACGAACTGAAATACAGCAAATTAATGCTTAGCTTTCTTCGTTGAATGTATAAATTGGAAGATTCAAAGCGAAATATCGAGAAAAATTTGCATATTTCAAAGAAAGCTTGTGGAATCTTTTTTGAAATATTCAATTAGAGCTTTCAAACAAATTGAAAAATGTCTTTCTAGCATGAAAATTGACCAACTTATGATCAAAATAAGATCGGTACCCGCTTTTTTCTACGAAAAAAATCTGTGAAAATAACCTCCAAAGTACCCCTTACTAAAATTGATGGCCACCCTTCTGTGTTTCTCTTTATATATGTACTATTAATACACCCACGAAGTTTAACCAATTTAAAATGCCTAATTTTCGAAAAATTGGAGTTTAAAGAGAAAACGATTTTTTTCAATTTCATGTTTTTAACCTTTTCTCATGAATATCGCTCAAAATACTAAAGATACGAAAAAACGATACAGTACTAAATTGTAGCTTCTTAATGACAAACATTTTCCTGTTTGTAGATTTTTTGTGAAGTGAATATTCGGCGAGATATAGCCGTTTAACACCTACATTTACGATCGAACATCACCTTAGTCAAGCGCTTTAAACTCTCCCCATTTAAAAATTAAGGGATCTTAAGTAATTCTATTCACATAGTCCTATAGCTCTTGAAAAGCTCTACAAAATCGTTCTTGAGAAAAATTTTATATCACCTAAACTGAAGGAGCTATGCTTAAAAAACCGATCAATTTTTTTATTCAAATTTGAATTACCGCTTCGGAGCGTAGTAATCTATATAACCGGTATATTCGGCCGTTATACGTTCCACTTTTTTCATTCATATTGGATGACAGAGGAGATAAGAAAAAAAATCTACTCGCGTGTATGAATATGTTTATTTCGTTGATTTCTGACCAGTGTATTCTAAAGTTCGAAGACATATTATAAAAATTTCAATGTTTTCCAGAGTAGTTAATAACAGGGGTAGGTTGAAAGATCATGAAATTGTATTTTTACCCATATTCAGGTTTTTAATGTTACTTTATAAATTTTGTATTTGTATTTTTACCCATATTCAGGTTTTTAATGTTACTTTATAAATTTTGTCAATCAGGGGTAGTTATCACCCCTAAAAAACAAAAAGCGTACAACTGCACAATATAGAAAATGAACTAGGGGGTGTTATAAGCCTAATCCCAAATTTTTGTACAAATCGGTGCTGCACGAAAAAATTGCGAGGTTTTACCATTTTTTTAGCTTCATTTTCTGAACTAACAGCCTTGCCATACATAAATTCCTTGTATTGGGCTGATTCACGCCCGATTCGTTCGCCAAAAAACTCACTGATAAAATCTGGTATTATCCCATTACCTATGTTTTTGTTTCAGATTACTTACGTCTGTAATCATGACCGTATTTGTAGGGATCAGCATTAGGAGGAGCGCCATATGGACTGCTTGGTGGTGGAGGACCATATGCTCCAGGTGGTGGTGGTGGACCATATGCACCAGGTGGTGGTGGAGGACCATAGGCACCAGATGGAGGAAGAGGACTGTACGGGGAACCATGTGGTGGAGGACCATAGGGGCCAGTAGGGTGGGAAGGACCATAGGGACCAGCAGAATGAGGAGGCCCATGAACACCAAATGGTGGGCGAGGTCCAGCCGTAGGGTGATAATGCGGTCGAGAGAGACCCTGGTGAATTTCGTCATATGAAGGAGGTGCGTCCTCACCAGATTTCTGGAGTTTATTTCTGGAGGTAGCACCTGAAATATCGTCAATTTCAAGTTTTTTGTATCAGAAAATTTGGCATTCAAAAAATCAGAACCTCAAATACCAGCAAAGTTATAAGATAAGATACCAGGTACTGAATGATCTCAAAAATGTTCAAAAACAGGTTATTCATGGTGGCACTTCGATTTTGTTCAACAATTCTCAAGAAGGACTATCCTTTATTAACATTGACAAGAATGACATTTTAGTTTTGCATTGTATATAGCCCAGTTCTTATAATGAACATAATTTGTGTAAATAGGGCTCCTTCATCAAACATACACTTCTTGAAAAATTTGAAATCATTACTCTCGAAACTACCAAATAATTCATCTGTTATTCTTGCCGGTAACCCAATGTCAGTTTTGAATACTCACTCTCTATAAGCACCTTATTATCAACTGGTCTCCTAAACTCGTTCAATTTAATTATGCATGACAACTGTCATACTCGTACTCAATAATTGACTATATTTGCAATGATTCAGATCCTACAAATAGTAATTACTCTGTTATTCCTTCTGGGCTATCAGATTAAAACGCTGTAGTTTTTTCTTCTAATTTCCCAATCGAAACTGTCAGTAAAAGTAAAAAAATGGATCTTCTATTCAGCAAGAACTAAAGTAAGTTTTATAAACATTGTGAGCAAATGAACTTATAGATCCTACCCAAATTTCATTCAATGATTATTACAATAAATATAGAACAACTTTGAAGCTTGGAAAGCAATCTGCTACAGAGAAATGCTGGATGAGGCAGGAAATGAATCAAAAGAAAGCTGGTCCATTATTAATGATTTCAGAGGAAAGCAAATACACATTCGGCTGAGATTTATTTAGTCCCCCAACTCGTTACATGATTTCTGTCATCTTCAGATATTTCATTTGTTCAGTTTCTTTCTAATGTTGACATATCTGATAGTTTCTTCTTCTATGAAACAAACCCCACGGAATAAGGAATAGTTATCAAAAACAAGAAGTGCAAGGGTGTGGATGATATTTCTATTAAAATTTTCGAAAAATCATATGAAAACTCGTCAAAATAATATCCTTTTGTAATGTCAATAATATTCTTACTCCTCACCAATTCGTATTCTAGGCAAATGCTAATGATACAATGTTCTCTCTACTAGAAACGGCATATTCTCAGTTTGATGCCAAAGAATTGTTTGCTGTAATTTTGTGTGACCCATCCAAAGCATTCGACTGTGTCAACAACGAGATACTTCCAAAAGAATTACAAAAGTATGGCTTCTGGTTCCAATCATATTCATCGGCCGCAAATAAATAGACTAAGAGCAAATGTGGTGTAACTCAAGGCTAGATCCTCGGCCCTATTTTGTTTTTCTTCTATATAAATGATTTGGCTCCTATAGATTTCCAAGCTACAATTACCCTGTTTGCGGATGACACCACCTTATTATGGAACAATAAGGACATTGCCGCACTGCTCTGGAGACATAAACATAATAAAAGAATGGTGTGACTGTGATAAGTTATCCTTCAACATCCAACAACCAGCAATCTTACCACCCGCTGCACCCTACCTGAAATCTGCCTTGGTAACGAAATCATAGAAAGAAAACAAACTTATAACCATACTCAAGCAAGAGGTTAGCCTCCGGTTGCTACATGCTGAGAGTCATCTCCATACAACTACGCTATGCCCATTCAAAAAAAGACCTATTTTGCGCTTATAGATTCACATATCAAATATGCGACTGCTTTCTGGGCAAAAAAAAAGGTTCTTCAAAAAAGGGCTATCCAATAAATGTGCAAAACTGCTCCCCAGTTTACATGCAAACCTTTCAATGGCTTTATTAAACTTTTCAATAACGTACCTGTCCAAATTATGGCAATCATGATGTACAATAGGTTCAGAAAGGCGGTCAAAATGCTACTTGTTGATGGGGCTTATTATACAGTTCAGAAATATTATGATGATACTTTCATATCTTGATATACTTACGAACCCCTTTTTATACGCCTAATATTTCTATGCTTGCCGTTGTTATCATATTTTGTGATAAGTGCTCATATACCTTCAGCTCATCTTAATTCTATATTTTACATCTCCATTTTAATTAATATTGTGTTTGTTTTATTTATTCACATGTTCTAATTAATTTTATCTACACCCGTATACACTTATATGCCCACAACCCGTTTTATTATGAAATCCATTACGATACAGATTTTCAACCAATAGAAACCCATTATTTTTCAATCAAGCATGATGTGCAAGCTTTGCATTTTGACGTTTGTCAAGTCAAAATCAGTAGGTATTGAATTTTTGAAGAATTTAGTCAATTTTCGATAATCGAATGAAAATGTCTTTTAGCAGTGATATAGAAGAATTACCAGCGATTCCTCCACAGATGTCTTGGACAAGATAAAAATTCCATCGAAGGGATTATATTTTTCATTCGACAAATGCAATATATATGTTTTTATATTCGATGTAATCAAATGAGCTCTCATGGCCGAGTGGTCAATGGCGCCGGCAATGATCAGGAACGTCCGGCTTCAATTCCTGACCTCGGCAGAGGTTTTTTTCCATTTTCTTTTCATTTCTCATTGTTGTCTTTTCCGTGGTTATACCATTAATTATAATTTTGTAGAATTTTTCAAAGAAATACGATTGATTACCTACTATTATTGTGTTCAATATAAATACCTGATAATATAATATTTATAGTTCTTCATTATTTATTGGGTGAAGATAAAATAGCGTATGCAACTCTCATGTAATGGTTATTAATACACTCGCATAAACCATACGAAACTCACCTTCGGCTCGTTTCGTATCCCGGTTTATGCTCATGTATTAATAACCATCATTACACGATCGTTGTATAATATAATATTCTCCTGTAAAATTATTGTTATTATTATTAATAATTTATAAGACTTTCTTGATAAGATTGTGGCAATACACAGATACCCCTTGCAGGTAGACATCTCAATACATGACCTAGAATCCAAAGCACCATAACCATACTATTTCTGTCGCGGGGTTCGAAAACAGCTGATCGGTTTTTGTGAATATAAAAACGAGACATCGGTGCGAATTATTTCTTATCATCTATTTCTGGATGTGTTAGATTTCACCTAATGGAATAACTTTTAATGACGTTGAAACCAAAGCTATTACGTTGTATATGGTTAAGAGAACTTCAAATAATCGTAAATGTTATTTGGTTGGCGCCTGCATTTATTTCAGCCGTGGTTTTTTCAAGACGAAAGAAATCTATCGAAGGACTCGGAAACAACCAGCTTTTTCACTTCTCTCAAACCAGTTTACAACCCTAAACCTGTAAACCCCTGAGACAAAAGAACCACTTCTAGATGAATTATATATGCAATAAAATAAACTATTCTCTGCTATCTCACTTTGTAGCTCCATGAATCCTACTGGAATACTATCTATGAGATACGAAAATCAGTAATTACAGTGATGACTATACAAGAACTGAATTATAACATTTTTATATTCTGAAAGAAGTTGGAAGTGACAAGCTTGTCCATTTCATCCTGTCACGGAAATGACATATTTTGCAGTACAGGACAAGCAGCAATTCGAAATCTAATGTATGTTAGTGTGCAACCGAATGAGGAACCTATTTCCGTGACATGTTTGATTGAATAAGCTCTACTCCGTCGATTTCTAGTGACAGTATATGCCACCATTTTGAGTAAGGGCTCGAATGACTGAATACACGATTATATGCATTTGCCAAATAATTCAAATCTTCTATATCGAATCAGATTTCAGATATTATGGAAATAATTACCAAAATCCACTGAATGATCATACCTTGAGCTGGTGTCTTATTCTGCTGTCTATTCTTATCACCACCGTCTACTTTGTTTTTATTAAAACTATTCTTCTCCTTTTTCTCGTCATCCTTCCCCTTTTTACTGTTTTTTTGCGAATCCATCTTTTTATCTTTTCCTTTTGTTTCATCACCTTTATCATTCTTAATATTTGGTTTGCCACCCTGCTCTTTTTTGTCTTTGTCAGCATCGATTTCCTTTTTGGTACCTTTGTTTTCAACCACTTTCTTATCCTTTTCTTTTTTCATATTTTCCTTCACTTTGCTGTTTTGTTCATTATTTCCCTTCGCCTTTTTTTTGCCTTTATCATTCTCCGTTTTCAAATCACTGTTTGTCATATCCTTATCCTTCTTGTCATGCTTCCCTTCATTCTTCTCACTTTTCTCATCACCGCCACCTTTCTTGTTTTGCTTTTTCTTAGCTACTTGTTTTTCATCAGGTTTGTAAACAATTTTCTGAACATATTCTGAACTCAAATGTTCATGACTTCTTGCCTTTTTCTGGCACACGTACAATGCTTTTATCGTTTTACCATTGTGTTTCAGTTTGTTCAAGAGTTGAATTGTTTCACTAATGTCTTTAGGAGTAACAGAAACATCATCACGACCTATTTTCTGATTCAATCTAAGTACCTCTTCGAATGCGCTTCTCGTCTCATCGTATTCTTTGAGAAACTTTTCCAAATACGTGACTGTTTGTTGGTCACATATTTTACCTAAAGCCTTCTCTCTGAAAAAATATATTGATAATTAAAAAAATATCCTGCGCATAAGATTAATTTCTACCAAAATTTTCTAGATCAGTGTGATCACCTGTTATTTGATTACAAATTGAATTTCAATTATATCTGCTGTTGAAGAAATATCTCATAAGGTAATCATTTACCCAGTGGATATTTGAGAGTATAGTTTATTGAGGCTGATAATTCCAAAAAAGAAACAATTGCAATTCCCTTCCAGGTTGGCTGGAAGTGAACCAAAGTCGAATATTTTGAATGAAACCCGGTTCATTTTTCTAGACCGTACTTACGATAGAACATGAAAATATCTCTTCAAAGTAACATACGTGGTCATTTATATTCGAATGGTGCCATAGGAGCCATTTTACCCAATTTCAGTATGGCGGCACCATGACGTCACCTACGGAATTATTGTGAAGCAACTCGATGAAATGGCAACAAAAGACCAAATATTTGCTCAGTTGTTGACAAAAACTTCGGAAATTAAAATTTTTGATCAAGTCACACAAATTTGTGTTTATTTTTGTAAATCCCATTTTCAACCTCAGTTTTCTCAACAGTCTTGTTGGTATGTTTCAAACTTGAATGTTGCAGTATATATATATATATATTTTCCAGTGAAAAATGCTGATTACACTAGGCGTTTCATTTGACTGTTTTAGAAGTAGTTAAAAAATATACAATGGAATATCACAGCCTCATATCTCCAATTTTCTAATGGAACAGTGAAATTACACGTGAAGTTTAGTCAGTATTTCTACTTCATCATTTTGGATCGAAATGGTCATCTGTTAGAAGATAATTTCATGTTCTATAAAAAAAAAACAGCAGAATATACAGCTGGGTTTCATTTAAAATTCTTGACTGGCGTCTACTTCCGGCCAAACCGGAAGTGAGTTACAATTGTTTCATCATTGATATCAGCCTCAATAAACTATATTCAAATTCCAAATATCAATTTTCTGATCTTATAAACAACTGAATGGCTCTAAGTACAGCTTATGCATTTCATTTCTGCACGGAAATGATGACGTATTGCGGGACAAGCAGACATTTGAAACCTACAAGAATTCAATGCACAACCGGATCTGGAACAAATTCACGGGCTATGTTGGATTGGCAAGCTTTGCAATAATTTCGTTGTCACCAGCTATGATAACTCGAAATGGTATTTTGTCATAATTTTTGTATGTATTGTATCACCTGAATATGAATTCACAAGCATTAAAAATAACAAGAAATATTTAATGCAAAAAAATGAATTTTAATTTTTTTTCAGATTGTGGTAGGTTAGGAACCCAAAAAATACAAAGAAAGAAGCCATCCACCACAAAACAATGAGTTTCGAACAGTACTAAGGAAAATAACTCTTTCCTCCAATTGACAGCAAATATTAATTTTGCTGACACATATCAATCAGCAAAGTATTACTTCTCCTGTCTAGGCAACAGAGTAAGGACTTTTCTGCCTAGGCAGCAAAATGGTTATTCTCAATGGGAATCGAGACTTCTCCAGCAACAAATTAAACTGCCACCTCCCTTATTTCTGGAGGAGTAAGTACTTCAAAGTCACTATAACTGTCCATAATATTATAACATTATTTTTCCACAAAACTGTCAGAAATTTTATGAGTTAGTTGTCAAACTATAATTACTATGAAATATACATTTCCATAGCAACCAACCATTCTAACACTTGCGATTCCTTTTAAATTTTGTTTTAAGATTAGGATTGTGACAATTTTAATAATTTGCAAATAGAATATCCTACATATATAGTTATAAACAATTGGAGGAAAACTTATATGTTCAACTCGGCAGCGAAGTAGAATATACTAAATTTGCTGTCTAGTAAATCAAATACTTATTTCGCCCTCTTGTCACTTTTCCAATAGCTTCCTATTCTTTTATTTGAGAAGTCATTTTGAGCCACGGAGTATTATTTCAGAAAACAAACCCAGAAATATCGTAGCGGTGGTGTTGGAAGCGAGATTTTACCGATAAATAAATTGACTTTTGATGGACAGACAGTTTTGGTACATGTATCACTGACAATTTGAGGCTGAGCCAGCGATCATTGGATGGGACAAAAAAAAAAGCGACGGCATTCATAGTAGTTTTGAAAGGGACAGCTTTGGGTATGTTGCAGACGATACCCATCAAACAGCAAAATAAATATGAGGATCTGATTGGAGTGAAGGTATGGCGATCAACATCGAGAACAGCTGTACCGGGCTCGAATAAAACACGCACACAAAAATAAGGTGAGAATCTACAAGAATTCAAGGCAGAGGCTTAGACGCCTAATTCAGCTGGCTCACCCAGAATATCCTGGAGATTTCAAGGAACAGCTACCAGTGCAGATATTCATAGAAGGACCGAGAGATCCGGAGATCCAAAAAACTCTGTGACTGGCAAACCTCAAAAGGAGTAGCGATGCCTTGGTACGTTCTTTAGAAGGGGAGGCGGCCGACAACACCTCGAGGCGAATAGTACGAGCAGCACAATAGAAGCCGAACAACAAGGTGAGGTAGCTCCTAGTTCTTTTGATCTTTCGAGAAGGCTCTGGAGAAGATCAAATCCATGATGACTGGAATGAGCTCACAGAAGAGGACTTGTTATAGGTGTGGAAAACCGGGGCATCTTATAAAGGACTCCAGTCCAGCAATATGAATCCCCAGCAATTTGGTTTTGGCCCTAATGAAGACCAAACAAGCAGTCAGAAATGAAAGTGACATCTTTTATTTGACAAAAACAGGAAGGATTAACTTGGTCAAACAAATAATCGACACTGGACAAGCACTTTCAATTCAGCAACCATTAAGAAAAGTTCTATTTGCTAAACAACGAGAGGTGGAAGAGCGTCTTGATTGGTGGATTCAAAGGAGATCGAGTGTGGTTGTACAACCTTTGTAGAACAGGAATTTCTTCCAAATAAACACCATCTTAGAAGGGCCTTATACGATAGTGGAGAGACTCTGATACAGAGCAGTGAAGTTGATGGCAGTTCTGTTAACTTGTTTTTCGTTCAGAATCACTAATTACAACTCTTTGCTAATGGTTATGTACCTAAATACATATCAGGACATAAAGAGAATTTGGCTGGGATGGTTCAGAATTAGTTCAAAGCAGTCACCTCTCCCTCCAATGACAACGAAATCACGCTAAATTAGACATCATTTTATATATAGAAATTCTGATTGCTACCAAAGTTGCAGCCTGATTTTCAAATAGCCCATCTGCCCATTGATAAAATATGATACTTTGATCACTAATAACTCAGGAACCCATTCTCTTGAGTGTTGAAAGATCTTTCGAAAGAGGTATTACAAGAAGAGTTCTGAATAAAAAGTCATGGCTATCTTGTTTTTAGTTTGTTGGGATCTAGATTGATTCAAGCACTGAATTACTTCCAGTTCTGGTTCAGCAGAGAAACGAGCTGAAGGTCCAGATTTGTTTACTCTGACTGACTCATATAACTCAGTAGATACACCTATACTTCATAGCGGTCACTCTTATTTTTCAAACATTGTTGTACTAACCCAGCTATAGTATTATTGCTATCTCACCTGTTGATTAAGTACTCAATGTATTCCTTGAAATAGTCACTGAAGGGGGTAAATGCATTTTTCTGGAGAAAAAGAGCAAATTTGGCGCACGCAGTTATAATTGATTTACGTTCTGCCTCTAGTTCTTCCTTTCTCTCATTGATGCTCTTCAGTATTGTTTTCATATTTTCCACTAGTTCATCTGAACTAATGGCAATTTTTGAGATGTCCCGATCAACTTCTTCTTTAGCTTTGCTCAAATAATACACATGCATATGAATTTTAAAATCACAACCACAATTCGGACAATTATGTGCTTCTACTGCTGAAGCATCTAGTAATGCTGGAACACCAATCACTTCATTTGGGACCATTTTTAAATGAGAGGGATTCGAACATTGCTTATAGAGCCATCTATTATTTCCTCCAACCTGAAAAAATAACACCTTGAAATATTTCTGGTGAGTGGAATCCAAAGAGCCTTCCTTTTACTTATAACCCCCCAACTCAAGACAGTCAAAAATCTATAGACAAGGTGTACTTTCAATTCAATTTACGACCAACTATATTCGAATAAAAAGAACATTGGGGCCGTTTAAGTATTACGTAAGCATTAAAGGGGGTGGGGGGTCATTGCTTTGCTTATTTTGGATGACATGGGGGGTAGGGGAGTCTAGATGATGATTACGTCATCGGTAGTAATTTACTTTACACGAATGGCAACCCTCACATTGTCTATGCTTGAAAACGAAACGCTTTTTTGGGGATTTCCCAAATATAAACGCATACGTTCAGGCACTAATTACAACCGATTAGGGGAATTAGTGCGAGCTGTTCAGTTGTCTGAATTTCCTCTGTCAGTGTATTGTTTCGTTTGGATACTATAGCGAGTAGACGTATTGTAAGCATAGCTAAGCAAGTTAACATTTGTGTTACCGTTGATTCCATTAGTACGGAAGTACAAAAGTTAGTTAACAAAGTGTGGCGAAATTATAAGCAAAGTAGATATTATTGTATCTAAGAGAATTGAAGAAGAATTGCAAGCGTCGACTAAGAATAAATCCAATTTATACTGCATGAGCGACGAAATCATTTTAGGTACCTTTGAGTACTAGAAATATTAGAAATCGCCAAAAAGTTTATGATATGAACAATCTCAAAGTAAAGAGGTAATATTCATTATATAGATTTATTTCTTAAGATTGACTCCGTCAATTGGTCACAAAATACAGGGTGTTAGTTTTTTGTATGCGATGGGTTCGATTCCCAGCTTCAAAGATTGTTTAAAGCCATAGGGCTAATGAACTGATGTGCATTATTCAAAATTTAGAGCACCATGATGTTGAATGGCTCGATGAGAACGACGTAGACATTCCAAAATCACAACACTGGACAGCTCGCTGAACAGCAATCCAATGTCATCAAAAACTTTGAGTCATGGATTCGGGTTTCATGGACTGAAGACTGTTAATTTGAATTCAATATGTGTACCAAATATTTAAAATAAGTTTGTTATGTTCGTAAGATTATATTTTGTCCGTTACTCTATGTTGACTACTGTATCAGTAAAATCTAATCTCTATCCTAAATCTATTCTCATTTTTGAAAATTATAAATATAATATAAATAAATACATTTTTAATTGAAAATTGTTTACGTAAGCATGAGGGAAGGGGGTAAGAGCTTTGCTTACTTTTGCTGACAAGGGGGATGGGGGGGGGGTAAATAATTGTAATAAATCTGCTTACGTAATATTTGAACAGCCCATTCAGGTAAAATACAAACTTCAATATCATTTGTCAGATGTCTTTTGTTGAAGCATATTATGCAAACGAATAATTTCAATATGTCATAGGTATCATTTTTATGTTCTGTTTTAATAACATGATCTCATGCAATGTTTAATGTTTTATTTTTACTCAATCCCAAACAGCAACTATGGCTCTGTGGTTTTGTAGTTTATTTGAATTTTTATTCATTTACAGGTACCAAATGCAGTGTTTATTATTAAATTTAAATTATCAAAATATTACTATATTATTTTATATTACAAGGTCAATATTGAAAAATATAATTTCCAACTACATTATTGATAATTTCATAAGGTGAAGATTTTCAAATCACAATGAAGTATGTAGAGATGAAAATTTAAAAACAGACATCAATCAAATTATCCAAAAACACATTAGCGTTAACGTTTATTGAATTGCAGTTCAACCCGCGTTTTCAATGTTCAATCATTAATAATCAATGCTCAATGTTTCCTAATGGAGACATTATTAGTTGTCCTATGATTATATTAATTCCCAGCCTAGCTCATATTATCATTCCGATCACCCAAGCATTTCAAATAATTCATCATTCTTTCCATTTCATGTCCAGAAAAAGGAAAACTATTTCATCTGAAGAATATCATAATTACAATTCTCCTGCGAATTGAATAGTTTATCAAGAACTAGAAGAAAGTAATTCTGAAATTTCGTGTATAATTCTCACTCTTATAATAAATTAAAACTTTACCAAATAATGTTATTACCGAATAGGGCTCCGCACAAGCCCGAGAGGTACAAACTATAACTGGGTGCTTGAACTCTATGATATCCAGTTTGATGATGGGGATATACATTTTATTTTTCAGTTGCTCCAGAGACTGATTGTCGTGTCTCATTTGGGCTTCATGCCTCTCTAAAGCATTGAGATTGTTAGATATTAATAGGGATACATCCGCCAGCGGTAACATCAATTGGTTGATTAGCCTCCTCTCTTCATTTATAGCACTAGCACTTTTTACATGGTGAGGTTTGAGAGGTTGCTGTTTTTGATTGCCAACCATGTAAGTGATGAGCCTGAAAATAAAAAATTAGTTCTGGCTTCCTTTCAATCAGTTTTAAATAAGGCACTCTTCATCTATTTACAGTTCTATGAAATATCCCAAAATATACAGGGTGTTCGTTAATAATATACGAATATGCAAGGGTGTAAATCAATATGAAAATATAATGATGTTGCAATATGTATGGACCAAAAATGTTCTGCTACGAAGATATGAGGTGTTTGAAGATAAAATCATTCAATTATTATTTTAATGATATTTGGTGAGCGGTGACAGTTGATTAAAGTTTATATTTTTCAATAAGAAAAATAATTTTCAACTTCAACAGGGGCATGGGTATGGGAATTGACTTCAATATTTTTCGAGAAAATGATTTGTCTCAAATGAAATTTATTTTATAAATCCTTGTTCAATTTGGGACGAAAAAGTCCCCCTAAGTTTATTCTATGTATGTTACATCGTTTTTTGAGTAAAAAAAAAGAAAAACTATAGCCGGAAAATTACTGTGAAATTTTATTGTATTGAATTCGATCTTACTTCAGTAGGCAGTGACACTTATAACAGCACATGTTTTTATACAAAAATAATTTTGCAATTCAACAGTGTCATTGCGTTGGGCCATTAACCATTTCTAACTTTTTTTTTTCTTAAAACTTCAACACCTCGTATTTTCGTAACGGAACATTTTTGGACCATAGTTTATACAACCTATCATTATTTTCGTGTTGATTTACACCTTCGAATAATCACATATCATTAAGGAACATTTCTGCAGTTAATATTCTAAATGAACAATTTGTTCATGCCATTCTCAAATTACCTACTCAGTAGGTTAAAGGACTAACACCTATCAGAAAACAACTACTATCATACCCCCTTTGTGGTATTGGCCAGGAAAGTGTCTTGTTATACAAATAGCTATTGATCCAATAGACATTGCTGATCATTTCCACACATTCTTCAACACTACATCACGGCTGCTTAAATGTGATGTAACAAATAATACCAACACTAATGCTAACTGTCCAACTTCCTTTTTTTTTCAATTCAAAGACTTTCTTTTTCGATCCTGCAACCTAGTCAGACATCCTCGAAATAATTAAAGATCTAAATAACTGAAACTCACAAATGTACACATTTGGTAGCTCTTCCACTCGATATATTTTAAGTTGTTCTTTAAAATATATTTACTAAAAATAGACAAAACCAACCCAATTCACAAATCAGGTGAAGTAAGAGAAACAACTAAAGACGATTTGCATTACTCAGCCCATTTGCAAAGGTAGTGGAAATATGTGTCAAACTTTGACATCTTTCTAACAAACAGGTATGAAATTCTTGATATAGGTAATAAAATATGGGTATTTTTCTGACATTGGTGAGGCTTTTGATATTAAATCACAAAATACTTCTGTACACATTAGAAAGGTATCGTCACAGTACACAGAAATTAATTTAGAAAAGCGTAAAATTTATAAGCTTAGAATCAACGACCACCGAAAGCGCTGATAGCAGTTTATTTATACCAGTTGGGAGTGATGATACCGAATCGCAGACTTCTATGATGGTGTCAATTGACTTGACGTCTATCTGATATGCAATGCGATTTTGGATAGCGTGAAGCATAATATTTGAATTTATTTCGACAAAATGGTTCTCAGTGAGTTGTATTTTATTCGTGAGGTGGATGAGGAACAAATGTTTCCACGAAAAAGTTATCGATTTTTCTAAGAATGACCAGAAGATTTTCCATACTTGGAGAGAGTGAATCAAATGACAAAACTATATGAATCCCTCTCGGAACCAAATTTCCAACCCCGATTTTGTGCGTTGTGGGTATTTTTTTTTTTTCAATTCCACGTACTAAAAGAGAACTTACATATCACTTTCATAGAGAGTTGAAGAAAATGATGAATTCTTTTGATCTGCATCATATAATGTAAGTCATCT
Organism: Zygogramma bicolorata; assembly: GCA_032362365.1. NCBI lineage: Eukaryota > Metazoa > Arthropoda > Insecta > Coleoptera > Chrysomelidae > Zygogramma > Zygogramma bicolorata. The sequence continues at coordinate 326,009 of JAVJAQ010002527.1, forward strand.
TAGGATATGTGACGCCATATTTTCCGAGGAAAACTGCTTTTTGCACATAAGATGTTTCTAAATTAGGTGGTGAGATAGATTTTCATTTGTTGGTTTCAAGGACTTTACAATTAATTTACCGCCCCTAAGGGAGAGAGGACTGCGGAATGAGCAACATAGAATACTTCAAGTATAACCTCTAAGCCAATTTCTTATTCAATGTAGCAGATAAAGAGAGGTTAAGGAGGATAGAGTAATTCAAGTATAGAATTATCATTCTGTCCTTCACAATATCAATTCAATGTGCATATCCTATCTCTCTCTAATGTATTCCATATCGTGTTATATGAAAAACTGTCATAAAGGTTAGTCCATTTGTTGTAATGTCTATGGTTGGTTTCTATCGATCGATCCAAGTATGTGAAATCTGCCCTCACTTGTCGATAATACAGAATTCTGCATTTTCAATCTGTACAGTTTTCTGTAACACATTCAATTTTGTTGCATAGTTGGGGTCAACAATCGCTACATGAATGTGTCGCAATCGTTTTTGTTAATACAAATATGATGTTGCCCATCTAAACTTCTTTCTGTAATCTGTGGGTATGATCTAGTCTAAGAGAAATACCCCTGGAATGGTTTGACATCTGCAGAAACAACCAGATGTATTATGCTGAAATTGATTACCTAACATCCCAAAGGCTACATTGTGTAATGGGTGTCCCGCGAGGTTCAATATTAGGGCCCCTGATGTATATAATTTACGCTAATGATTATAACAAAAACTCCATATATAGGCGATTCATGCTAAGGAATACGCCCTCTACCGTGTACGAACATAACTAACGCATGGGCCATAGAATCGTTTGTTTACATAATTCGCCATATGATTACTGTTCAATTTAGGTAACAAGATAAGCTTAAAGCTTATTATTATTTATTGTACGATTCTCAAAAGGACACCTACCTAATATTTGTCCTTCTGTTCAAATGAAATTACGGGTTACATTACATCTAAATGAATTATTTACCTAGAAATATTACGATTCTCAAAAGGGTACCTACCTAAATAGTTGTCCTTCTGTTCAAATGAAATTACGGGTTACATTACATCTAAATGAATTATTTACCTAGAAATATTACGATTCTCAAAAGGGTACCTGCCTAATAGTTGTCCTTCTGTTCAAATGAAATTACGGGTTACATTACATCTAATCGAATTATTCACCTAGAAATATTATATTGCCTTATTATTCAGGTAAAAAGTAGGTTACATTATTTAAGCCCAGTTGTATCATATAAAAATCACTTCTTATTAACATCTCGAGACGAGGAGTCACTTAATACAGTCCACTTATATCTCTTTATCTGGCATTTGAAATTAAAATATTGGTAGCCTTTGCCCGTGTTTTACTTTCGAGTTGCCATTAAATCTCAACATAAAGTTCAATTTGTTTAACATAGAAGTGTTTGGTGGTTGCTCACTGCTCTTCTTGGGCGAAGAAAAATTCGGAAATCAGTTTTCATATCTTCCCAAAAGCAGACAAATCCAGTGTTATATTCGAAACCAAGTTAGGTAACAAAGAGTTGATGGACAGAAGGAAAGTGTCGATTAAAAACTTGAAGATTGGGAAGCCAGTTTCAGAACATATGAGAGTATGTTCTTTACACTTTACTGAACAGGATGGGGGGTTCCGCCCCCATCACTTTTTGTATGAAACTCACTTCGTCCTTATATTATATTTGAAACTTTTCAACTTGAAGTTCTACTTTTAACAATTATATTGTCCAGAATTAAATCGGCAAAATACTCGAACACTATTAACTTATACACAAAGATAGAAAAAACAATGCAGAGCCAAGTAAACAATTTGAAAACTCAAGATAAAATGGAAATAATCAATGCTTTCATATGATGTAAACAAACAGGTATGGCCCATGGAGTAGTTCCAATTTCTACCGTTCTAGCGCAACGTTCTTAATCTCAGTCGCCTATACATGGATGACACTTGCCTATTAGTAACATTAAGCACTATCAATGCAACTTCAATCAAAATCTCAACAATGCAAGTGTGTGGTTCCAAAATAATCATCTTATCATAAATGAAAAAAAATCAGTCTTCATTCGTTTTCATTTTTTTTGTAAAATTTTTGACCATAGCTTGCTAATTAAACACTTATCTGAGAGCTTCAGTTGGAAATTAAGAATTGATGAGACAAGCAAAAAAAATTGCCCCTATGTTCTACTGTCTATATCAATTAGGTAGCACAGTTGAAAAGTCTATTCTGCTCATCTATTATCACACACAAATACAGTCTGTTATCTCATACGGCATACTAGCCTGGGGCTGCTCACACGAATGTCAGAGAGGTTTTGTGCTTCAAAAAAAAGTTATTCAATGCATTGCTGGTGTCAGCAGAATTAGCTGTAAAGAATTATTCACAGAACTGGGTATCCTAACGTTGGCCTCAGTATACATTTACCAATTATTACATTTCAAATCAAATCTGAACTCTTTCAAATCATAGAAATTACAACACTAGGAGTCATCTACTTGAAATACCCACAGACTTTCTACAACAGAATACAGACCTAAATTAATGGGAATAAAGTTGTATAATAAATTGACTGAGAACATTAAAAACCTAAAGGAATTCAGAAGATCGGTGAAAGAGCTGCCGATAACTGAAGCATTTTATACGATTGATGAATAATACTTCTCTGCAAGTTTAAACCCAAATTAGACCTGATATGTTCTGTGATGGTTTGTTCTCAAGATAATTTGGATGTTATTTGTTTTGTACCTACCTATAACGCTTGTCAATTCTGAATGTTTCTAATAACTATTTTTATACTGACCCATACAGATATTTATGTTTATTTTTTTAATCAGATTTTACTGATTTGTTCTATGTCATATTCTGCATGATCTTTCAAGAACCAATAAATACCTCAACTTAAACATACTTTCAATAAGGCATCACATGCTGACTGATTCCTAGGGGCAAGTATAGCTTCCAGTCGGCATTCACATTATTCAATTTTACTATTCCAAATGAATTACAAGATTCGAGTGAAGTAAAAAGTATTTGAGACAGTCCAACCCAACCCCAACAGAAAGTCCTAACTTCATCGTAAATGCTTGATCCACGTAGGACATTAGGCTTATCGGAATTTTAAGCACTTGTGCTATAGGTAAGAATGTTTTGAAGTTACAGTGCTAGGTTTAGTACAAAATTATGGAGATAAGATTATTCAACTCAGCATGCCTCTCTAAATTCTGTACTAAGTGGAATTTTTTTGCTGACCTGAATGTAATGGGCCTGGGTAGTAGTTGGTTGCCATTAAGGCTAGGAAACCAAATTTGTTAAAAACCAACCGACTCTACATATGAAATTTGGGGTTGTGTTTTCTTTGTGAAATATTAAACCTTCAAAGGGAAATCGCATGATCATAATAAATAATTGAAGTGAATTGAAAACTACTCATTTTGAAGGCGTTTTTGTCATATAGAAGCTCTTGCGAAGGAATCTTCTACATTTTAACCTCCTCGTCATCAAAACAAATTGAAATTCAAATGGGACTTAATATTGAAGGGAAACCAAATGATTGGTCCCACTTATGAGTGATGAGACTTTCCAATGTAGCATCGCTCTGGGTCAAACTGTCCTATAGAGCAAGGAATTTAATATAACAAAACGAGACTTACTTCCAACATTGTTCCAAAGAGTTTTTCCAACTTTCACTATTTCTCTCCTCAACTGCTTCATCAAATTCAATATTATTTTTGATAGCTGCAAGAAATCTAAAAGGTTCGTTATCGAAACAGAAAATATTTCTATTAATAGGTATATCCAAATCTTGTTGGCTGCTGCGAATACTTTCTATTTCATTTTTCAAAAGGTTAATCATATCTCCAGGTCCATATTCAGTCCCTCTAGTGTTAGTGAAAACAAAAATAATGTTTTTACTGGCAGATTTATCCAACTGCGACAAAATATGTGACATACAGTATCTGAATATTGCCATACTGCTTTCTTGATTAGGTTTCAAAACAAAAAAAATCGCATGTAGTACATTCAGTTGACCAACATATCTGAGAATATTCTCAGAATTTATAGCATCTTGATCAGTTCCATCAGTACTTCTTATTCCAGGAGTATCAATCAAACGAAGTTTGGCTTGTCCATTCCAGATAGGGAAAACATATGTCTTTATGCACTGAGTGGATGAAGATACTGAATCTCTCTCGCCTGCCTTGATAACATGAAATTCACCATTTTTATCTGTGGTGATGAATTCTGTAGGTATGAGAACCAACAGTTCTTCTTTCTTAGCTACATTGAAGTCTTTATATGTTAGATAGTTGGCTAGAGAATTGATCAAAGTGGACTTTCCAACTCCAGTTTCTCCAAAGAGAAGGACATTTATATCAGTTTTGTCATTGATTTTTAGGTCTTTTATACCAGATTCAATATCTGGATCAACAGACATTTTCTATAAGCTAAAAAAAAATCAAAATTGAGACAGAAATTCAAAATTGAGACAGAAATTCAAAATTCCACTTGTTGTAAAGAATGAAAGAAAGGGTAAACAAGACATCTCAACTCAAACTCAGCTTATTAACTCAAAATCAACCACAAGGATTCAATAACTTATCAACTTGGAAACATATATTTTCAGGATTGATTCAGACAAATACCTCATTCAACTTGGAAATTCCCATGTTTCATCTTTCGCTTAAGAGTAAAGTTATTTATAAGTAAAATTAGCTTGTTTGAATCTGCCTTCAAGTTATTTATATGTTTAGTTTTCTTGCTTGAATCTGCCTTAAGCCCAAACTCAAAACTAATAACTGAGATTTCAGTACAAGCAAATCAATTAACATGTTTATGCAGAGTCATAACTAATACCAATAAGACCTTATTACTGCATAAACTTGTTCATTGATTTGCTTGTGTTGAACTTCTAGATAAGTTTTGGGCTTAGGAAGTTATTATAGATATTGTTGCATAAACCCCCTGTAAGTTGGCTTGCTTGAATCCGCCTTATTTTTCGTCTCAGTTTTGTGCAGATTATGAGAATATCAATTTCAGACAATTATAGTGGTGCCATAAATTTATATAATACGTAACATCAAGATTGAAATCTACAAAGAGAAATACAAAATGTTTCTTTTTCAAAGCAGTTCAAACAAATATATGTAAATAATAAACGGTCGTTAAGTTTCTAGAAAATTTAAACAAGATAACATTTACCTTACGTTTTCCTTAAACTAACAAAAAAATTATAAGAAAATTTCAGTAACAAGAACAATTCATGAAAACCCCCGAACCCGAACAAGGAAAAAATATGCGAGAAAGGAGAAAGGTCGAAGGCGATGACACATGGCATGACGATGACGGATGGAAACTGACAGCTCGATTGACAGTTGAAGCACAGAACACCCTATCTACAAGGGTGTTCTGTGGTTGAAGTCACTAGTATAAGGCTGGATTCAGACAGATCCGAAATTCGATCGTACGACAATCTGATAGCTTTCTGATTGGTCTAAATTTGAATTTAGACCAATCAGAAAGCTATTGGATCGTCGTACAATCGGATTTCGGATCTGTCTGAATCCAGCATTAGTCACGGATAATAGAGTATACGGTCGTTCAATGCCACGTCATTGACTTGTACATGTCACTGGGTAACCAATCAGAAAACATGATTGTCAGCCGGTGTCATTTTTAAACTTCAGCCCTGCTCAAATCATGTTTTCTGATTGGTTACCCAGTGACATGTACAAGTCAATGACGTGGCATTGAACGACCGTATACTCTATTATCCGTGAGTATTAGTCACTAGTGGCAAGGGTGTTCTGTGCTAGTGGAGGCGGTCAGGGCGGTCTTTCTGTCTTCGTCTTCCTTCAACACAGTAAACATACTATGACGGATGTAATGAAAATAAAATAATAAAGGAGAATAGCAATAATAGCATAGCAATAGCTAAGATGTCTGCAATAGTCTATAATTCTGAATTCACTCTCCTAACCGCACAAAGTAACTGTCCAATGATTTCCTGGCCCTTCAATTTCATTGTTATCAATGATAACGTGAAATTGAATCATCTCATTTTGAAAAATATAATGAAAAGCAATCCGCAGAAGGGTCGAAGGCTTGTTTTGTGACATTTTCACTGTCGATGCTCTTTTGAATTGTCGACAATCTTTCCACCCTTGGCACAACGAGAAGAACAGATTCATATGGAAAAAGTTTCACCCAAGAGACTTTCGAATCACAAACAAACAAACTTCATTTCAACAACAGTTATTACAGTTCCATTGGCCGATAGCAGCCATTTCAAGTTATTCTAATTATTAATCAGTATTATGAGAATAAGGTATTATACTCAAGGTAATTAATCCTATACGAAACTCCCTCCAGAGTGGGGTAAAATACACCTAGTCGGCGTGCGACGCCTGTTTTGTGCTTTTTTTTACCCACTCTCTGAGGAAGTATAGAACACATAATAACATTTTATATGTATATAACAGCAGTGGTAGAGAATTAAGATGATGATCAAAAATGTAAATTAAGAATAAAACGAATAAATGATGAATAATGAAGAGGAAGGGCCAGCGATGACCGGTGAAGGATTTTGGTGTGAGTGCTTGGATACTTTTTTTTTCAGAAAATTTTGAATGTCATAGGGTTCTCTAGTATGTGTTGCTTGAGGGTAGGTTTCAATTTACTAATTTTTTCAATCGTTTTCAAGTGCGTTGGAAGTAGGTTATATTAAGTTTAGGTCCAAAGAAGAAAACAAATCTCTGTGTATGACTTTTTCTGAAGAGTGGAATTTTGATATGTAGATTTTCCACTGATCTTGTATTTTTTTGGGTGTTTAAACTATATTTATGACTGTTTGAGAACATCCGTATCAAACATTGGTAACTGTATATGGATCTAATCTCGAATATTTTTATTTCTCTGTATATAGTTGCTTTGTTGGAAAACGTCTGTCTTTTTTAAATATAATTTTTAGTAATGAATTTTGAGTTGTTTGTAAGCAATTAATAGTGTTATTGAATGCACCTCCCCTCACAACAATGCAATATCTGAGTATAGATTCTGCCAAAGAGTTATATAAAATTAATATATTTTTTCGAGAGAGCAGTATATCCCTAAGGCTGGATCCACATGAATACGTGATCACGGATCCGTTGTAACCACGTGACTACTTTCCAACCAATCAAAGCGCTGGATGGTTTTACGAAATGCAATTTGATTGGTTGGTAGTTGTCACGTGGTTACAACGGATCCGTGATCACGTATCCATGTGGATCCAGCCTAAGAGAATAGAATTTAAACATGAGAATTCTCATCCTCTTCATAACTTGGGAAATGTGTTCGTCCCATCTCAGATGTTGGTCAATTACTATGCCCAGATACTTCATCGACGTCGTTTTTTCTATTGTTTGGCAGTTGCATAAAGGTATTCCTGGTGCAGGTGGGCATGTGTATTTTGAGATGGCTGATAAGGGGTTGGTCATTAGAGTTCAATGAAAAGCACATAAATTTTGTCTTTTTGATATTTAGACTTAGTAAGTATTGTTGAACCAGGTTTTCAATTTGTCATCTTTGAATATTAGGGCTGTGTCATCAGCGTAACAAATAACATGGCTATTGAATTTGTTTATGTAGGATATAGCGTTGACGTATACAAGGAAAAGAATTGGACCCAGAACGGTTCCCTGTGGTACGCCAACAGATATATGTTCAATGGCCCACTGAGTTGGTTAGCGATTTTCACTTTTTGTATATGTTCTGACAAGTAATCCCGTAGCAAGTCCAACGCATGGCCTCTAACGCCATATGTAGAGAGTTTATTCAATAAAATCTCATGTGAAACGGTATCGAAAGCCTTTGCTAAATCAATAAATACCGCTAGGCATTTTGATGATTTATCCAAGGCCTCTACTGTTTGATTCATGAAATCTATTATGGCATTTTCTGTGCTGGAATTATTGATGAAACCAAATTGTCGTTCAGTTAATACATGATACCTATTAAAAAATTCAATGAGTCGTTTTTTAAGTGATGGTTCAAAATTTTTTGAAAAATCATTAATAACAGAAATAGGACGATAATTATTCATTTCCTTTCGATTTCCGGCTTTATAAACAGGGGTAACTCTAGATTATTTCCATTGATGCGGTATATTTGCGTTTTTGTAAGTGAGGTTGATTATGTGAACTAATGGTTTCAATATATGGGGATGAATTTTTTTAATGAGTGTTGCTCGTATCCCGTCTGGACCTGGAGAACAATTATTTTTTAGTTTAGCAATTGATATTACCACCTCGTTTTCATCAATAGGTTCGAGAAAGAGAGTCGACGTCACTGAAGGTTCAATCAAAAAGTTTTCTGGTACATTACATTTTTCAATTTCTTTCGCCATATTTAAACCTATATTTGTAAAGAATTCATTGAATAGAGCAGTTTTTTCTTTATTATTCACTGTAAGTTCGCCATTTTCTTTAAAAATAGTTGTGTTTTCAATATGATTTTTATTCGATTCGGTGTTAGAGATTTCCTTTATTATTTTCCATGTCTGTTTACAATTGCCATGAGCTTCATCAAGTTTGTTCTTATAAAATTGATTTTTTGTTCGTTTTTAGTAAATTATTGAGTTTGTTTCTATGTTCTTTATATTTTATTTCAGAGTTTTCCGAATATTTAGTCAAAAGTTTTTTTTTCATATTGTCTCTGTGTTTCATAATGTTGTAATACATTTGCCCACTGTTCTTTCTTTAAGAGAAGATTCAATTTTTCATACTCAACTCTCGTATATGTTCCGATAATATTTTCTGCTAGTATTGCATGTGTGGGTGTGAATAAATATATGAGGGTTGAGTAGTGATCTGTCATATGACTGTGAATAACGGAGGATTCAAAATTTATTTCACCTCGTAAACTTTTGCTTTTTTTCAGAAAAGTATGGTCGATAATCGTTTTTGATTCATAATTTTCTTTAGTTGGTTTATTGATATACGAAGTGAAACCATTTTCGGTCATTAAATTCTGGTAATGGTTAGTGTCCTGGGAAACCGTGTCTAATAGATTTATATTTATGTCACCCAAAAATAATTCCACCACTTGGCTACTCACAGTCATGCAAGAATGAGATAATAATTTTAAATTTTTTAAAAAGGAGTGGGGGGCTAGTGACTGCCCGACGAAATCATTCGATATATGAATCTTTTTCAGCAAATAAAAATGTATGGATTTATGATAAAAAAGTTCCATCCACGAGAAAAATTCTAGTTTTCATTCTCCCCTGTACACTGTTTGGAAATTTGAAGTTTCGACTACTCATAGGCAAGTATTCTGCAATACAGCGATTTTTATGAGGAACAAAATATTCTGACAAATTGATAATAAAAGTTTCACAAAAGGTGGGAATTTTTGTATATCACTATATATATATTGATAGGCAAGCCATTGTTGGTGTATTCGTCTATTTATGAAACCCTATGAAAAGTATGTTTCATCCGGTAAACAAATCTGTGGTCGACCTCTATTCCATCTGTTAGAGTTAGTTTGTAAATTAATTTTACCATTCAGCATTAAATTTATGGCTTTCACTGTGCACTTCACAAAAATGCTACATGTTTTACTATACCTTCTCAGGAATGCTATAGTACCACTGTTAGTAGTTGTTATCATGAATATTCATCAAATACTTATTGACCAATTCCTTTAGTTGATTATTACCATCAAGTACAAAACTGGAGAAATGATGCTCAAATTGCTGTCATTTTCAACACATTTTTATTAGTCAATCATTTGGAAACAGAATTTCTACAACCAAGATGAAGTTTCAAGAGACCACATAAACAAAAAATGAAAGTTTTAAGGATTTGTGCTGGCTTCTTTAGCATTTTGCAGCGCTTGTGTGACATACAACTTTGCTAGAGATTGTGAACAAAACTGGGAAATAGCTTGGCTGTAAGTATTTACTTGCCCTGCTATAATCATGGGGTTCAACCTGGGGGGTACAGGATGAGGTCTGAAAAGTTTATTTATATCTTCTTCAGGAAGGGGTGGCTCATCCTTGGCTGCTCTTGCTGCATTCTCTTGAGCTCGTTTTTGCAAATATCTGTGCTTGTCTTGTTGCTGCCTACTGACTAATTGTTGATATCTATTGAATTTAATTGCTTCTTGATTAAGTTCATCAACACGGTCCATCAAGCATCTAAGCTGACCTTCCAGCACCGATGCTGTTCCTAGATCTAAAAACTTTGATCCTTCTTCTTCAGGCACCATCTCAGCTAATTCAGACATCATAATATTGCATAAAGGTGAATTTTTAATGACAAATGGAACTTCTGTGAACAAATTTTCATATCCAACCTTCAGCTTAAGTAAGGCTTCAGGTGTGAATTCCCCCTCTTTATACATTTCTATAGCTTGAGGAGTTAAACGGTAAGCTTTAAATGTCAAAAAACCTCTAGCTGATTTCTGGGTATCATAAATCACCACTACAGATTCTTCAATAGAAGTTTGATAATGGAATTGGGATTCTAGCAGAGGTAGACTTAAAAAATTCCCAACATCAGCACTTTGATACCAGCCTACATGGAAATGATCTACATTCACTCTTCTCAGCCGTCTCATCATAGCAAGCTGATATTCATCTTCATCCATGGTTTCATCAGATTGTTTTGGGAATGGAAAGCAGTTTGTGATTTCAAGACGGCCATCAACGACTAAACCTAGAAGAGCACCTTGGGCAATATCCATGTTTGTAGTCGATTCCTCATGGCAATGCTTAACAATTTTCATTACAGCCTGAAATGAATCATTTATTAACACACAATAAGTGGAAAACAATGAATCTACAAATACGAACCAATCCATCAGCTTGAACATATGTGATTGTCGACTCATTTTCGGGTACACGTCTAGAATTGGTTGCTCGACCTGCCATAATTTGTTACAGAAGATTTCAAATTCTTCAATACCTACTAACCCGCTTTCGATTAACAAATCTTTAATTAATCAAGCACAAGCTCCAACCAAACCAAAGAAAAGAGTGAAATGAAAATGAAACGTCAAATGTCTGTACGCAGTGTTGCCAGGAAGATTTTAACGAATGTACCAACCTAAGAGAACAAAATGTACCACAATGTACTTTGCGAATCTGCGCATGCGCATCAACTTTTGTTTGATATCACAGAACATCAACATAGAACATGATCCACTGTGAGGCTTGAACGCATGCGCATTACCGGCCAATAAAACCTAAATAATATAATTACCCTGGACAAACTACAAGAGTACAAATCAATAATTTTGAAGTTAATGAAACAGAGGTTGAGTTTGGTGATGGGAAAGATTTTCATCAACATTCAGCCCACATTCTATTTCACGAATTCGATTATCGAATTGTTTAGAATATGCGTATATTTTCTGTATAGCTCATGCTACAGTCACAGTCTGAGCAACTCGACAATCGAATTCGTGAAATAGAATCTGGGGGCAGACTCTGTAAATTATAAATATTATAAATATGTGTCAGTGTCAGATATTCTAATATAAGTAATATAGGAGAAGGGGTAGCTATTTTCAAAAGAGAAAGACAAATCAATTACGACTGTTATAGAAAAATAAAATTTGTTGCTCAAGGCAGTTTCACAGACAAAGAAACAAACAGAATCCAATCTGACGTTGAAATAAACATGTCATTTGACAGTTGACATCGACTTGAGTATTATGACTTTGAAATTATACAATTGTACCACTTTTCAACTCTTTTCGAGGATGTAGTACCACTGTACTTTCAACGCCTAGAATGTACCACATGTGGTACAATGTACCACTTCTGGCAACGCTGTCTGTACGTTAACTAGTTGAACTCTGCTTCTTTTTCGAGCATTGTATGGCCTATAGCATTCATGACAACTATTCCTGTCAGAAGACAAAAATCACCGACAATTCCAAGCTTTTTACAAGTACTTGAGGAAAAGTTTTCAAGTCCACTTTGTAATATTATCCCTTTGATAATATTTTTGAAAATGGATTGACCAAATCGATCTAGTCCTTTTATTTTGAATTTATACTAGTCTAGAGTACAGTGACCACAACATCACAGATAACTGACAGTTAACCAATTAACCATACAGCCCAAAAAAATATGCACGATCAAGTGACAGGCCGTGTTCCGTTTCCGTCTGGTTTACCGGACTGGTAACTCAAGGCTTTGTCTGTTTCCTATTTCCATGTCTGGTTAACCAGACTGGTAACTCAAGATGGAGTAGTAGTAACACTTTCACTCTAGATTAGAGTAGCCCGACTAGGCGGATTAATTTTCGAGAAATATATCAAAGGGATATTCAGGGCTATTCACTAAGCAGAGTTGTTATTGAGAGTGAATTGGTATTCACTTTTCAAGTTAAGTTGCTACTATAATGACCAGTTGCTGTGAGTAGTGGTTCACAGGCAACTGCTTTAGATATCTTGTTAAGGAAAAACAGCTTACCACCGTCATTATGGCAAGTTATTATCAGAGTTGCTACGACGGTTAGCAACTGCGATAACCACTTTACTTAGTGAATAGCCCTGAATATTACACAGTGGATTCGAGTAGTAGTAAAAAAGCTTGGAATTGTCGGTCATTTTTGTCTTGTGACATAGATAATGGATGTGAATCACAAGAAAGAAAACTGTGACTTATCATGGTTACTCATCTCACTAACGATTTCTTATCGGTTACTCTGGTGACAGATAAGTTACCAGCTTTTCAGGAACGCTATGCCGTTTCCAGACATATTTCAGGCGGTCACGGTGGTAACCAGTACGAAAGGAAGGCTAATGATGGTTTGAGAGATTACTGAATACAAATTTATAAATCTTTATCTAACTTGACGAAAAGTCGGTGCAAAAGACTGTGAGAGCCTTGCCCTGCAAGTGAATCGTCAAGCTGCATTAACCTGTAAACCTAAGATAGAGTTGGTCGTTTCAACAAAATTCGGTTCAGAAACCAAAAGTTATCACGAATTCAGCAGCAATTAGAGAAAATGAAATCGGGATAATTATCAATTCACGTTTCTGTTTAAAATATGGACGAGCGGGCTTGTAGTCTGTCCGGACAAAAATATCTTCATCGCTAAGAGAAGAAGCCAAACACCCACTGGTTGAAATATTAAGTTGGTGCCCATTACTGGAGGTCGTATCCAAAGCGGTGCTGTGATATAAATTTTTATAAATGTTGTAATCTGAGTATAACTGTCAATAATAGTATATTATGCAACGATCATGTATAACGATTGTTAGTAATACACGCGCAATAACCGGGATACGAAATGAGCCTAGCTATATAGTGTATTAACAAGCTATTGGGTGATCTCGATGAGCCAAAATCACTCGTTTTTTATTGATACAGCAATAATATGCGATTTCACTATTTTTCTCGTAATATTGACAAATCATATCAACTATATTTCTCAAACTATCATTGGATACCAATGTTGTAAATACAGCGATTATATGCCAACACTTCTCCATTTTTTCTCAATTTTCCTCATTCTACTGACAAATCATATCAACTTTTTTTTAAACTATCATTAAAAACCAATGTTGTGAATAGAGCGATTATATGCCATAATTTTTCCATTTTTCTCAATTTTTCCCGCACTATAAAGAAGTACTCAACATGTCTTTCTTAAAAGTATCATTGGAAACCAATGTTATGAATACATCGATTATATTCCGTCAGTTTTTCATTCTTTCTTAAACTTTTTCGTACTATTGACAAATCATATCATCTTTTTTTTGAACTATCATTGGGAACCAATGGTGTGAATACAGCGATTATTTTCCGTAACTTTTCCTTTTTTTCTCAAATGTTCTCGTACTATTGAGAAATCAACTGAACTGTTCTTGAATTATCATTGGAATCCAATGGTGTAATTACAGCGATTATTTGCCGTCACTTTTTGATTAATTCTCAATTATTCTCGTAGTATCAACCACTGAACTAATAGTTCAGTGGTATCAACTCAATTTCTATTCAACTATGATTTGATACTTACTATAATGGTGTAAATAAAGGAAATCCCCAGTTTCCTACATTACACCACTTACATATATTTCAATGATATTTCATCGCTATCAATTGACACGATTTGGTCTAATGCGCCATAATGGAAGCAAAGACCATAAAAACCAAGAAGAAGAAGAATTGACACGATCCTTACTGAACATTACATTAATTTTCTATCGAAGAAAGTGATTTCATTTGATGATTGTACGCATTTGATTGGTCAAAATTTAAATTTAGGCCAATCAGAAAGCTATCGGATCATCGTTCGATTGGATTTCGGATCTGTCTGAATCTAGCCTTATGCGGTATGCCATTGTTGGATACTTAACTATGGCACCAATAATAGTAGAGAGGTCTGTTGGTCGAATGCACGTATCGACTCGGTGAAACATTTGGATTTACCGACAGTTGAACTAGCAAATGCCCAAATGCACTCAAAGAATCAGAAGCGCTCTATATAGCGATATAAGACAAACACACATCCGTCGTCTTTTGTCCGCAAAAGAATCTGTTTGACAGTGACAGTGTATGTGTTTCGTATAATGAAACTGATACTGATATCTCAACTAATTATATATATTCCTCACTAATTTACCTTTCAATCGAGCACTCACCTTTATACTTCTCTTCCTAACCTATTTTACCCTGGCTCGTCTTTTAGTCTTTTACTCTGAAACAGTTTCTTCTTCTGCACTCTACTTACAGTTTATCTTAGTTTCCGTTTGTACAGGCCGAAATTGTAGACCAAAAGCCTACCGCTCACTTCGAAGCAAAATGAGAAGAGTCTGAACTGCAAAAGCTCTTCAAAATCTGTGACACAATTACTAATGACATAGACGAAGATAAGTTGTGCACCGTAGAAGAACATATCGATAATTTGCCCAGCTATCGTAAAACCAACGATGCTTTGCGTCTTTTTTGAACTGAACCACTACATTGATAGAACCTTTTATGTTTCGTGAAAATCCTTTGAGTGCAACTGTAAAGGATCCTTTTCATGGAGCAGTAGAATTTTTACTGCAAGTGCAGTAAAATGCAAGTGCGCATGCTCCGTAAAGATTTTGCTGCAAATGCAGTAAAAATTTCACTGCTCCATGAAAAGGGGTTGAAAGCAGTGGAATCTGTGATTTTCATGTCTTTTATGCTATTTATATTTTTTGGTATTTGATTATGATTTCCAGAAACTATACCAAAAACCCAATTACATTGTTTGGCTGAGAGCTGATTAGTAGATTCCCAATCAGGTCTATTTTGCGGTGGCCTATTGATTCTTGAATATCATTAGATTATTGAAAAATATTCGAGAATGAGACCAAAAATGCAATTTTGGTGCTAATAAAAATTTTTCAATAGATAATGTTACTCGAAGATACTTTCGATTATTTTCAATAATCATTGCAATATTCAATATTGATAGTTACTTATTCAAAAGATTCACCAGATAATAGACCTGCAAATAATGATATGGAAAATCGACATAAATTAGAATTGGATGAACTGAATTGTTTATCTCAGTGGAGTTCTATTTCATTACTAGACTAAATCGATATTCAATCCATATAGCGATGTTTGTATAGTACCTTGAAGTACTACCTTCCAAGCTCAAGTGTTTTCGTTTAAATGAAATTGTATAAAATTTATTTTATTCATAACAAAACATATCCTGATCCTGATCCTATTGAAGGTACTAATCTTAGACTTTTTGTTTCGAATAACATTTTTGTTCAGGAGTCAATACGCTCAGAATCCGCGCGAAATCCTCACAAACGTCCTATTAATCCACGGTTATTCTGCAGCTATGAACATGCTCACAAAAGGAATAATTAGTCTAGCTTAACTTATCCACACTTTGAATTGAAATACCTACCCTCTAAATAAAACAAATCTGAACAATATTCAAAACTATGTAGAATATAAAAACTAATTTAAACAACAAATTCAAATAAAACGACAAAAGTTTAACTAATTTTAAAGAAATCCAAGAGCCTATGCACAATCGACCTTATAGATATTCAAAATGGCTACTAAATTAACGAAATATCATTCGCTTTGCTGCTTTGAAGTTGAAAAATTTTAACTTCTGATGCTACGTTCGAGTTGAAGCCCGATCGAGCGTGCAGGGCATTCAGTGCATTAACGGGGCTTTCAAAGCCATTGAAAACAATAGAACAGAACTCGCCCCGAGCTTCAAAAGAAATGCGATAAGGTTATTGAGTGCTCGCCCGGGTCGTTCCGGGCGTCAACTCGAACGCCGCTTGAAGATCACTGCTCGAGCAGTGAAATCTGTCAAAAGCTACTGTACTTGCAGTGGTTAAGGGCCATGAAAATACACCTTAACTTTTGAATCCCATTTACCAGGCAAAGAAACGGAACACGGCCATGGTTCGTTGGTATGTGGCCACCTGTGGCCTGTGGCAGCACTGGCAGTCAGTCAGTTGACATCAAAGGAGTTTTCTGGCGCTCATGTATTTAAAACGTATTCGTCTGTCTCCTTCTCTCTCACATACGGACAGCCAGATAGTGAGAGAAAGATGGGGAGACGAAAACGTTTTAAATACAAGAGCGCCAGAAAACACCTCAACATCAACATACTAAGGCGTTTTTGGCGCTCATGTATTCAAAACGTATTCGTCTGTCTCCTTCTCTGTCACTTACGGCCAGCCAATTAGTTAGAGGAAGATGAAGAGACGAATACGTTTTGAATACGAGAGCGCCAGAAAACGCCTCTATACTCAAAAGTAGTCAAAAGTCGCGCAATGTCAGCGTCAGGCGTCAGCTGTCACCTGTCACTGCTGTCAGTCATCACTCATTAGTTCAACAATTTTGCTTGTTTACAGACTTTTTTTCTTCTCATCTCGGTAATTTTGAGAAATGTTGGGATTAAACAGGCGACAACTTTTATTTTTAGGAAGTATTTGCCTTTTAGTACTAATAACTTATACTCGAGCAGAAGAAATACCATTATCCAAGATTAGCCAAAATGTTGGTACTCCAACAATGAAATTTTTATACTGGTGAGTTTGAGGTGGATTCATGCAAGTCAACTTAACTTATAGGTATTTGATTTAACTCAGAAGTTCGATGTTCGGAATCAAATAGAAGCATTCATGCATTATATTTAGCAACGCTCAGAAAATTTGTCAGCTGTTGAAATCAGTCGCGCATATCTTTGCTATTCAAGTTTGGGGATTGTTGCATGAATGTCCCTTTTTTAATACAACTTTTTAAGATAAGTTAAATTGAATACAAGCTAAGTTGGCTTGCATGAAATCACCTATAAACATCAATTTTTTCATAATTATTCAGTTTTTTGTGTTTTCAGTTATTCATGTGGTTATAAAAAAATGTATGATCAATACTCAGCTATAATCAATCAAAAATATCCATATATTCTTGTTGATGGAATGAATTATGATCCACCTGGAATTAATATGCTGCTGGCCAAAATACTGGTGAGTTGTCATTAATTTGAATGCCCCTGTCGATTATTATAATAAATTTGAAAGGTCAAGAATTTATCAGAAATAGGTATCAAACATAGACAGAAAACATGTACTACATTTATCTCACAACTTGGGGTCCGCTGAAAATGGCTTTAACTGAATCTGATCCATCTTATATGTGGTAAATATATATATATATATATATATATATTTTCGAACTTTGATTAGGTTCTGTTCAACTGATAACAGACATTTGCCTGTTTTTTTCCATTGACTTGCTTTTATACCTCCAAAACCTCAGAAGGCGATTCTTGTGTGAGATTGTCTCATCTTTTAACGTGCGATTCTTACCAAAGTGAGCTGATGGACTTAACCATCATTTACCAGGATTGGTATCTGTGCCACTTAATTTACACACTTGCTCAGAGCAGTCCACATCAAATCAGCAGTCGATCCGAGAAATAAAATTTCAGGTTGTGACTGGCCATATTTGAACTGGTGATTGACAAGGTGTGCATTCAATAGCTTGGCCATCAAACAAATTACTTCAGTGAGCTCGAAGTAGCTTACACTTCTGTATCTGTAAACTGCAAAATTATTTCCTTCACAGGATAATTGTACACGAATGGAGAGTGGATTGCAATATTCATCAAGATAACAATTCATTCCTCAAAACTTCCTCCTCTCCACAAAAATAAAACTAATACAATGTCATGAAAAAATGGGGAAGTAACTTGAAAGTTAATTTACAAGAAGCAGTTAAAAAAAAGTGCCGGAAATGTATTACCGAAATTCGTGGTAGAAATGAATTATCTTGATGAATATTGCAATCCACTCTCCATTTGTGTACAATTACTTATCTGCTTGATTTAGAATCTTCCTTTTGGTGAACGAATTAAACATCTATTAGTTTTATACAAATATCAACAAAGGGTGTTTGCTATTTGTATGATGTTACTTCTTTCATAGAGGTTTTATGTGTTTTTGCATCGACTTGGAAAAGAAAACACTCGAGAAAACAAGACACAAATCACTTCATCAGAACATTTTTTCTTTTATTTAATATCAAATCTCAATATCTGAATATGAAAATAAGTATGTTTGTTAATAACAAACTATTAATTAATTTGTTAGATCATGTTTGTATGCTTTTCAGCAGACGTTTCTAACCCCTTAATCAATTTGTAAAATTTGTCATGTACCGAATCTAAATTCTCATTTCAGGGAGGATTGAAGATGCTCATTATTGTGTGCATACTTGGAGGTGTCAACATTTTTGCCTATATCAATCAGCCAAGGCCCTCTTGGTGGGAGTGGTGCACAGATAACAAATTATATTCTTGCATGATGTTGTTTTTTTTATGTAATATTATTGAGGGACAGCTCATTCAGTCTGGAGCATTTGAAATAACGCTAAATGATGTTCCAGTTTGGTCGAAATTGGAAACTGGTCGAATTCCGCAACCTGCTGAACTGTTTCAGATTATTGATAGTCACATGCAGTTTGAGAGTAAGATTGAATTGAGCAATTTTGCTAAATAATAGTCTAGTATATGAATAAATTATTGTAACAAATGTACATTGTAAATCATAAGACTCATTTTTAATAAATGTTTATGTATATGATTAGTTATTTGAAAATTCAAATGATATAGATCATTATTTTGAGTGATTGTTTTTGAGCAGATGATTGACTAATTTCCTAAGGAGAAGCATGATTATTCACCTCAAACTTTCTAACCCCTCCCCTTCTCTTATTTCTCTTCCTAATGTTTCACGTAATTAATAGTTAGCGAGGATGATGAATGGAAATATTGGAAGCTGCAAATTAGGTATAAGTATCACTTTCTCTTTTTCATCTATAATTTTATTCATTGCAGACGTTTGATAGTCTGAAGTATTTGCTGTCTTTAGTAAGGCCAGAAGTGCTTGGAGAAATTGAGTTGAAATGAAAACACATCACTTCATGATTTTTATTTATTCGTTCGAGTTAACAAAAATCAAATATGACTATTTTGGCAGTGCTTATTATATAACCTATTAAACAAAGAAAATGGGATCACACTTATTGACTTGAAAATATTGAATATGAATCTTTATAAATTAGCACAGTGTAAATATTTCGGATATCAATGAAAGCATTATAGCCACAGTTGAAGCATTAACTTAGAAAAATTCGAAATATACACATTTTGCAATAAAAAATTCTACTTCTTGGTATGTGCTTCAAACATAACATGTACTCGATATGTTTAACTACCAATTTTAAGTAGCCCGGTCGCATTTATTCTGAGTAGAATAAATAATACATCTCAAATACTTCTTTCTCTATCTATATTTTGAGAAAACAACATTTTTCAAAGACGTTGACTGGCAATTGGAAGTAAATATAAAATGTTTATCGACCTTTGAAAATATATTGGAGGTTTTCAAGATCACTTCTCGATTATTTGTTATATTATTTAATATACAAAATGCAAGTACTGTACACATATAATTACACATTTTCTTGAACCATCCGTTCAGACATGTCTGCTAATTTTTGAATTTTTAATTTTGCTGTTTTACTCTGTTAGTGCCAGGCCGCCTCCTACGGTAGGTCGTTCGTTGTCTGTTTAAATTTCTGTAACCGCCACCAGGCAGTTCCGCAGATGGTGGTCTGTACACCGGTGGTGGTCGGTAAATCGGTCTGTTCGGCAGACTCGACGGATATCTTGGTGGTGGTATATAAGACGTGGGATATCGGTTTATTTCACCTGGTACTGTTGTCGATCGTCCTCTGGTTGACCTTCGTATACACACAGTACAGCGACTGATCTTCTGAGTTAGGAATCCTGCCTTGAGTGTTTCTGGTCTCGGTTTTCTGAACATTGCATAGTCTTCAATAGTTGCTAACCAATAAGAAACGGCGGTGGTGTAATAGTTGCATCTTCCATGACCTTGACATTCAATGAATGGCTTAGGTCTGAATTCTTCCAAGCAAGAACCAGGAGAGACCAATGATTGTCCGGATCCTTCCGCACCTGAGTCAGTGTGCTAATAACAAAAAAAATGGATCATTCGGAAAAAGCGGCAATTTGAAGCATGCAGCCAGCTTCAATGTGTAATAATAATTTTTGATACCGCAAATTCTTATCAACTTAAATGAAACTCATCCGAGTGCAAATATTTGTTTTGATTCGTTCAAGAACAATATAGGTACGAGAACATTGTGATCCAACAAAGGTAACGTACATATTATACAATTGTGTTAAAATATATTCTTTATCAGATGTATTACGTACAGGATGTGAATATCGGGATGATATATGATATACAGGGTGATTCACGGTGGATGGCACATTAAACGTTTATGCTAAACCAGACAAGGGATCACTTTGGAATTCAATGGAGGGCATGTTCAGACATTCTATATCCAACAAATATTTGCAAAAATTCGGTGTTGCCTCTTCTATTAGAAAGTAGTAGCAACTATGATTTTTCAAATAGACACCCTGTATATAATATAATTTCTGGAGGCTACAACAATAACCTGATAACTTTAGTTGATATTTCGCTATACCTACCTGTTAGCGTTTTCGAAATATGAATTAATTTAAATTTTCTTCATCGGAAATTATGATCTCTAAAAATGCTGTTATCCTTGAGTTGAGAAATAGCATGGTATCGAAATTTGGTTTGGAGTTAGATGATACTTGTAGGCTTCCTACGCTTCAGCCCAATCCGTTCTTCAATACAGGGCGGTGAAGAAATACAGTTTTTTGTTTGCTTCAAAGAGTGACTGAAAGTTGATTATTCCAAATGAAACACCCTATATGATTATTACTGAAAATTTAGAAAGTTGTTGAGATTTGTTTTTATTTCTATGTATATCATACGTATTCCTAAGTAGTCAACTTTCGGAATTATCAGTATTTAATTGTGAAAATGTACCTTCAGATGGTATTCATATTCGGTATATTGCAAGCAGGCCATGATTACTATTTGTCAGTAAAGTTGTGACAATTTCCTAATAATATCGACATTATCATGAATTCGAAGTGTTTTAGTGTTAGAATCAGTTTATTTATATACCGTGTGACACAGACTCATGGTACACCCCCGTTTTCTCCTTTGTTTTTCTAGCTATATTTTCGAAATTCGGAACATTGAATATGCTCACTGAACAGCATTTCTCGACATATTCTGAAAAAAAAAACAACTTCCAATTTTTCCGGAAATGGCATCAATTTTCGATTCTTGAATGGGACACCCTGTATATTGTTATATGATCGGCTAGGGATGATCATAAGGAATCCAACGATACCAGGTTTGATAAATGTTATCTCCAATGACTGCGGAGATATCGCCATTTATATTATCCATAAGCTCAACGAGTAGGAGAGAGAAACTTTTTCTGGCGGGTCAATCCAATTCTCTCTCCCACTCATTGAGCTTATGAATAAAATAAATGGCGATATCTCCGTAATCATCGGAGATAACACCATAAAACCTGGTATCGTTGGATTCCTCATGATCATACCTAACCGATCATGTAACAATATACAGGGTGTCCCATTCAAGAATCGAAAGTTGATGTCATTTCCGGAAAAATTGGAAGTTGTTTTTTTCTTTCAGATATGTCGAGAAATGCTGTTCAGTGAGCATATTCAATGTTCCGAATTTCAAAAATATAGCTAGAAAAACAAATAAATATATATATATATATATATATATATATATATATATATATATATATATATATATATATATATATATATATCTTAATGATCGGCTAGGCTTCCGCGGTCAGAAATGTGCTGGCTGGAACTTCCGGTTGATCCGCGTCTGGAAAGATTTACTTGTCTACGTTTCGACTCCCATTTCGGAGCCATTTTCAAGACTTAGTGACCTTGCGTCTAGGTCTGAGTTGTCTCACTAGCTGGCTATCATCACTGGAGATCGAGGATAGAAGGTTGGTGGGATTTAAGGGTTCATTAGTAGTTATGGCAGGATCAGGTATCGGACGGTCGATGGGAGGTTCGAACGGATTGGTTCCCAAGTCGGAGTGAATAGAAGTATGTCGGACCAAAAGTGGTTTCCAGGTATTGGGGAGTCTTTGAGAATCGTAGCGTTTATTGAGACAGTTGGGACGTTTTTCGATTTCAATGGCTTCACGGGTAATTCTGGTTTGGAGGGTTTTGACTGTGGCAACGGTTTTGGTGTTTTTGAAATCTATTTTGTGGCCTAGGCCTAGATGATGTTGAAATAACCGTTGCCACAGCCAAAACCCTCCAAACCAGAATTACCCGTGAAGCCATTGAAATCGAAAAACGTCCCAACTGTCTCAATAAACGCGACGATTCTCAAAGACTCCCCAATACCTGGAAACCACTTTTGGTCCGACATACTTCTATTCACTCCGACTTGGGAACCAATCCGTTCGAACCTCCCATCGACCGTCCGATACCTGATCCTGCCATAACTACTAATGAACCCTTAAATCCCACCAACCTTCTATCCTCGATCTCCAGTGATGATAGCCAGCTAGTGAGACAACTCAGACCTAGACGCAAGGTCACTAAGTCTTGAAAATGGCTCCGAAATGGGAGTCGAAACGTAGACAAGTAAATCTTTCCAGACGCGGATCAACCGGAAGTTCCAGCCAGCATATATATCTTAATATATATAAATCTCGTGTCACAATGTTTGACCTTAATGGACTCCTAAACCACTTAACCGATTATAATAAAATTCGCACACCATGTGCAGTTCGATCCAACTTGAGAGATAGGATAGTTTAAATCTCAAATTATAGTCGCAATTTTAATTTATTGCTAATTATTTGTCTGTTATTATTTGACAGTCACAATTATCTGTTAACTCCAAATGATTCTAACAGATGTCGATACCTTTCGACTGGGTTGAGTAAGTAATCAATAGATGGCACTGCTGAGCCCATCAGTTGGCAGAACAAATTGAATCAAGATGTCGATACCTTTCGACTGGGTTGAGTAAGTAATCAATAGATGGCGCTGCTGAGCCCATCAGTTGGCAGAACAAATTGAATCAAGAAATCCAGCTCAAAGAATCAGGACAGCAGAAGGTCATGCACAACCACAAATGGTTTAGATTTGGAAAATCCATGTTATTCTCATGGGCAACTATATGTTGCGTGTTCACTTGTTGGGAAACCGTCGAATCTATTTGTGTTAGCTAAAGACAGGTTAACCAAAAACATTGTGCACCGATTGGTGTTAAATTAAATTGAAATTGATAGTATTTATAATTCAAAAAAATAGATATTAATGTTTAAAAGTTTAAGACTGTCTGCCTTGCCTACCTCATTCATGATTTTAAGCGTCACATGTTATTTACTGTATCATACTGTAATATACTTATATTTGTTATAAAATTAAATGGAAATAATATATCTGATAAATTTTTATTTTGTACCTATTGATTTCTGCTTAATATCAAGTGTAAGAACATTTTAATTAATTGTGTTCAACGTACTTCCCCTTCAAATCTCAATCCAGTGAATTTGTATACCAACATCAACATTTTCGTCTTTGTTCGTAAATAATTTCATTGTACTAAAGGGTTATAGTAGTAGAAAGTCAAATAAGGAGATCACCATATTTTTCTACAAATATTACCATCTGTGTGAAAAAGCATAGTGGACTCCGTGACTGATGTTCTCTTATTGTTCCTCTTAGATTGTTTACTATAATGTAATATAACAAAAACTTTAGCCACAGCAACGCGTGGCCGGGTCAGCTAGTATATATATATATATATATATATATATATATATATATATATATATATATATATATATATATGGACATGTCATTTAAAAAAAAAACAAATTGAGAGACAATTTTCTCGCTACCTTAACTGTAAATATAATATCATAATCAACTAAAACTGAGTTACAACAAGTTAATGTGCCTCATTTGATTTTTGAATGAATGTGTAGTTGTATCGAATAGTTCACTGATTTCACTATTTTTATTTGCTTATCTAACTATCCTTGTAATTGACCCATTTTGGCCATAGTTCGTAATGTGACGAGGAACCATGAACAGTTCTGAAAATCATGTTCTTTGAGATTAGCATTCAGATGAAAGAGTTCCATTGAATCAGGATTCTTTATATCATTCCTAGTTCCAGAACTATGGATTGGAGTGACGAAACTTTGTTTTCAAAACTCAGGAGATGTTCCTGATGAGAGAGAGATGTTGAAAATTGTTCGACGGGGTTCCGCTAGAGTGAATACACAATTTTTAATGAAATTCAGAGGAATGCCATCAGGCACACTGTAGAACATTTTCCTGGAACTAACATTAGTTGATCAATTACTTCCGTTATTTAAATGTAATAATTGCAAACATTCAAGCGTTTTCTGTTTTCGTATTTCGGAGTCTGGGTGACATTCTCATCAGTGTAAGTTGTGGAAAAATAGTTGGAAAAAAGATTTACAATTTCGTTTTTGTTATTGCTTGTTACATCTTCGATCGACATGCTGAAGGGTGAGTTATATAATTTTCTTTTACTATATATACAATTCCAAAAACGACGAGGACCATCAGCAATATTTCTTTCGATTTTTCCAACATAACTTTCATGACATTGTGTCTGGAGCTGTTTACATCTTTTTCGGAGGTTATTAAATTGATGAAAATGGTCTGTCTCCCGTAAATTTGAATCTTTTATGAGCAACCTTTTTTTCAATTATTGATTTTTTTAGTTGAGTATTATACCACACTGGAAAATTTGAGGTTCCAAATTTTTCTCACTGGTAAACAAATCAACTGCAGAGTAAACTACTTCATAAAACATCTGGAAAACCTGGTCCAAATCTGAATTTCTTTCAAGTATGTCACTCCAATCAATACTAGCAAAAAAATTATAAATTCGAAATAATTTTCATTTTTAATATCCTAATAGAATTCTTCATTGAAACTTTTCCTAGAGATCCATTACCCTAACACCAAACTGATATTTTTGCACTCGACGCGCGTATCGCTAACGAGGTTAGCATCTTCAGGAGAAGAAAATTGACACAGTTGATCAGTTTGGTGTTAGGGTAATTGATCTCTAGGAAAAGTTTCAACTTTTAGACCAAAGGTTCCAAAACTCATCGTTTATTAGAATTCTTCATGTTGGAGTTGCTCCTCTTTCTTGACTTTCAAGTTGCAGGTAATTGCGATGTGTGATGTACACTATTTGGTAATAGTAAATCCAATGGTTGTGAGATATAAATATCTTTCAATGACGAAAAAGTAAAGTCGAGTAAGACATTACGGCTGTCAGTTATGTTATTTATTTGATAGAGATTATAATAACCCAAAGAGTTTTGAAATATGATCGCAGGCGAGTTAACTGCGGACAGTATATATTTGAACCAAAATCATCATTGGATCAAATAGTCTCAGGCAAATCATGCACCCCAAACAGAATCAATTCACAATCCTTGTTATTATTAAAATAATGGATCAATATCATGAGTGTGTTGTTCTTAGATCTCGCAGTAGTTGATGATGGCGGTATATAGACTCCCCCAACTATTATTCTATGTTTTAATGTGAAAAATGATAAGAATCTGCTCGACAAAATTCCTTTGAATTTCAATTCTTTTAGCAGTTATCTCAGACTTCATGGCAATTGAAATTCCTTCCCGTTTATCACTGTTTGTTTCTTCCCAATCAAATCTGAATATGTTATAACCATTTGAACTCAGTTCTTCATTACAAAAATCTTTAGTCGACTATGATTCTACAAAAATAATATTATCATAATTGCACACTAAAATTGAATCTTGCAATTCACTGAGCTTAGTCCTGAGATCACCAACATTTTGGTAATAATATGATGAATATTCTTATCGTCCCTGAGAACACGATTTATTTTGAGTTTTTTGATACTCTGGGAGTGCCATCAATGTATCGAATAAATTCATTTCTTAACTCAAAGATATCAGCTTTTCAGCGCACGTGATCCATTTTTATCCTTTTTTCAAATTTTCCTTGTTTCTATCACTCTCAAGTATTCATTAAATATCTCTCTGATAATTTATTTTCCTTCAAATCAGCATCCTGTGAATTTTCATTTTCAGGTAGATTCTGCCACCTTTCACATCCATCACCTTCAATTCTGATTTATTGAGACCAGAACAGGTCTCTCACAACTGTCGCATAATATGGTCGGATACTTTCCTTCCAATGTGCACATTTCATTTCACAAAGATTCTTAATCCGGACCTGTTCACTGATTGAAGAAGTACAAGGTTTTGTTTTTAAGGTTTTTTGGAAATATCCTTTTTCAACATGAAATGTTCCAATTAACAATGTAAATTGTTGATTTATTGGAGATATTATAAAATTTGTAATTATTTGTATTCGATCACTGAATATATTTGTCGTCACATTTTGACACCAAAATCCAGTCAGAAGCACACACATAAATTGTCGGTTTTAGAATATTCGAGAGCATACAAAACGGGACTTGTCTCTACCTCGATACGATTTTGCATCGTTTGTTCCTTATCTGTTCAGAAGTTTCAAATACCTCCGAAACGATGGAACAAGACTATTCAAAATTATTAAGACATGTAGAGAGTAGAAAGTTTAATGAAAAATTTTCAAAAATAAATGCGCAGAAGTCCGAAACTTGACTAGTTAGGTATACGCATGATATATAGGAAGCAAATTTTAACAACTTCCTGAATTTTCAATAATCTACAGGGTGTTCTATTTGAAATATTCAACATCCGGTCACTTTTTAAAGCAAACGACAGAACTCCATTTCTTTATACCACCTTGTATTGAAGTAACGGAGATTAGGCTGAAGTGTGGGAAGCCTCCAAGTATCACCTAACTCCAAACCAAGTTTCGATAACATAGTATTTCTTAACTCAAAGATATCAACATTTTTAGAGGTCATGATTTCCGGAGAAAAAAATTGAAATTATTTCATTTTTCGAAAACGGTAACAGATAGGTATAGGAAGATATCAAGTTGTCAGGTTAATGTTGTAGATTCCAAAAATGATATTATATACAGGGTGTCACATTTGAAAAATCAAAGTTGGTATTACTTTCTTATAGAAGTGGCAACACCGCATTGTCGAAACGTCTAATGTGCCATCCACCGTGAATCACCCTGTATAATTATGCCTCATTGTATTGATAAAGTAGATGGTAATGATCAACAACCCTGTTTGATTGAGAGCTAGATATGGTTTCTATAAAATAGTGCCTGGGCAAGAAAAGTATATCATATTTAAAAATGGTAAATGCGCTAGTGGCCTTGAAACAGTTATGGAATCGAAGGAATTGTTGAGATGATCAAAATACTTGAGGGCATATTGGGTTGTAATAAAAATACTTGAACTGGACTAATTCATGTTGGAAGCGAAAATTATGACATATTGCTAAGTGCGACACAAGCGGCCACTTGAAACTTACAGTGCGCAACTGGAAGTGCCGATATTTCGATCCCGATATTTCGATCCCGATATTTCAAACACCCAAAATATGTACAGTTTCAGAGTTACGAGAATTTCTGTTGGAAAAAACACGTAATTTGTCAATCCGCCATTGCTTATATTGTCTCCGATGGGTCAGTGACTCGGAGCTCCACTTTACCAACGGATCACTAGGTAAACCATTCCAATATCTTTTTATTATTTATAGCTTTATGTGTTTGGAGCGAATTGCAAGTTTTCGGCGTCACCTACAGGTAGAACCATTCCAGTTAAAAAATACTTGCAACCTACTTGGACGCATATTAGCTATTACGAAAGCACGATGACTCGATTGCTGATACGTTTACAACTCACCATCAGGAAGCTGTATCCAACCCAAAGTTCTTCCCATCCACTTGGGCACTGTGGAATTGTTATTGTCTGACTATGAATGGCTATGACTCTGGTTGGTGCTTCACAAACGGAACATCTGGAACAGGTGTATGCAAACCAGTATGAGTATGATTTGAATCTCTGGTGCAAAAGAATTTTTTTCAAACATTATATTTTCTCGAATGCCTCAACAAAAAGACGGGTGTTTCGTCAACAAATTTTCAATTTTTGTGTTGAGGAATCTACATCTGGTAAAGCAGGGTTGCAGTGGGAATTGTTAGGACTAGGTCAAAGTCGAGCTTTCGGTAGTTTATCGCTACCTTCCTCAGGACAAAAACGTGAGGATATCTGATAAAATTGAAATTTCCAACTTACAAAATTTTGAAGTGAAATTTTTTATATTAGAAATTCCAATTTCATCAGAAAACCTCACTTTTTTGTCCTGAGGAAGGTAGCAATAAACTACCGAAAGCTTGATGAAAACAAAGAGTTTTCTTTGACCTAGTCCCAACAATTCTAACTGCAATGAAATATCGGGTGTACCAGAAGTGGCAGAAGTTATAAATGAAATTTGATGATTGATATTGATTAATTCAATTAAGCAATCACTATATTTCATTTCCTGAGACTCATCACATACATGGAATTTGTCAAAATACAATACGTAAAAAGTGTTCAAACAACAAAACCGTAAAATTAAAATCATAATAAGTGGAGTTATACATATGATGTAAAAATTGGAATAATGTCGCAAAAATAAAAAGTTGAAAAAAAAAATAATATACAGCAGTGACAATAGCACCATTTAAATCTATAAGCAGTGTTCCCGATCGCTCAAGTTGGCCTGAAAGAATTCATCGATCGTGTAAAATGTAAATTTCAGCAACTATCGTTTAATATTGTTTTTGAAACAATTCAGATCATTGATCTTTTTTATGGAGACCGGAAGTTTGCTGTATGATATAATGGGCATAATTTAAGGACTGTTGGTTACCACTGCTAATTTGTGATGTGGTATAATGATGTTATGATTCTGTCTCAGTGTAGCTTCCTCTTAGCAGTAGCAGCTTTGTTTAATGGTTCAGAATTATATTTTCGTGATAAAAGCATTGCACAGTACTAAAACAATGTCAATATTTTATATTACTTTGGTATACACACTCCAACAATTGTATACTGTGATTACTTTTATTATTCCGCTGCGTAGCATCCATTTCTATATCGGATACGTGCTCGATCAGCAGGCGCGATTTGTAGCAGTTGCACAAGATCCTACTTGGCGAACAGCTGGTTAAAAAAGGAAAAACCCGTTTTCCAACGAAAGTTAGGATAAGAAGAAATATAAGTAACATGAATGATGATTTCATTTAGTTTGTTTTTTATGTTAATCTTCATTATGATACTCCTACTTGTTCATAGCAGAAATTGAACTAGCACTGAGGACGAGCAGATTATTTTCGTCGTCTACTATAGTATGGTGTTTAAGTTTAAGCAGTGCAAGTAGGGGCACTGGGCTTCTTATTCCAGAGATAATGTTTCCTGAGGGCATGTGGTATATATAAATAGCACTAACAAGAATTTTAATTGAACTAATTTATCTCCAGAAGATGACAACTGAGTTGGCAAAACGTGTTGCTAGTACTATCGTTTTCAACTGATAATAGGGTGGTTGAGAACTTTTAAAATGATTCATCATCAACAGAAAATCCGGTTCACATTGAATTACCTTGAAATATATCTCTGAAGGTTTTGTGCATCGATTGGTGTCATCGTCATTGGCATGGGTTCTGTGGTGGACAACCAGTAACTGTATTCGTTACTCTGAGCATAGTCACATACATCATTGATGTTACAAAGCAAGAAGGGCATGGTATTGAATTTTCGCAAGCAACTTCCAGGGGCACCTGAAATGAAACCGCTTCGAAAATTTGTAATTCAAAATCTATTATGAATCATTACCTAAATCTTGCCCATGTGATTTTTCATTTCCCATTATATGTAACAAAGAATATCCGTCCCACATCTTGATAGTATCTTTAGGGCAAACCGGCACAATTTCAGATTGAGAGTGTCGCGTGAAATAGAAACCTCTGCTACTTGGTCCGGTGTACTGTGGAGCTGGTTCTCCTCTCATTCCGATGGCACCGCGATAACCCTTGGCACCAATAAATCCTTGGAAACCTTGCTCACCTCGCATTCCTTTGGGACCATCAAAACCAGGAAGCCCTGCAATTCCAATATCTCCTCTTTCTCCTTTTATCCCCTTCATTCCTGCGAGTCCCTGCAGACCTGGTAGACCTTGGAGTCCAGGTGGTCCGTCGAATCCAGGTAAACCAATGTCACCAGGTTCTCCCGGCAAAGCATCAGAGGCCCATTCACCCATTTCACCTTTTTGTCCCCTCGAACCATATCTCCCAGGTATGCCATCGAGTCCAAAGTCTCCCGGGAGTCCTTGGAGCCCTTGAGGCCCTCGTTTGCCCGGTAATCCATCTAAACCTGAATCGCCTTGCTCTCCTTTGGTACCGTTGAATCCGGGCGCACCTTGGAATCCTACGTCTCCGGTGGCACCCTTGGCGCTGTATGACGGATAACCGTAATCACCAATTTGTCCTTTCGATCCTGGTCGTCCTCTTCTGCCGTCGACACCTGGTTCTCCCTGTGGTCCTTGTCTTCCAGGCAAACCGACGGAACCGTTATCGCCGCTCAGTCCTTTTACTCCAGGCATACCAAGACCTGGAATACCAGCACGTCCAACAGGACCATCAAAACCAAACTCGCCAGGAGCTCCTTTTTGACCGGGTGGGCCAGGTTGACCTGGTTTTCCGTCAAATCCTGGGTTCCCTTGGTCACCACGTTCTGGATTTTGTCCAGGTAATCCTCTTGGCCCCTGAGGGCCCGTTTCACCTCTGAGTCCATTCAAACCTGGATATCCAGGTTCTCCAGTGAGACCAGGGAATCCTGTGTCTCCACGTTGACCTCGGGCTCCTCTTGCCCCTGGATATCCAATATCACCTCTTATCCCTTTCAGACCTAAAAATCCAAAATGAATTGAACATATAACTGAGTATTGGCACCAATAGAAGGATCAAATCATTTGAATGCTTGTATCATTTTCTTCAAGTTGAATGATGGTCATATAGCATCAATTGGCGAAACCAATGTTATACGATATAATGAAAATCATTGGCCTCATTCCTTTTTCACTGTCACTCCGGAGCTATTTCAGCGATCAACAGGACTACCGTGCTTTCACCAATCATATTCTTATAACTTTATTTCCGGTCTGCAGTAGAGGAGTGTGTGAACACAACAACATATACCTACTTTCTGAGGAGAAAGCTCCACATTAAAATGTATGTGATGAATTGTTTCTTTCGCGACCCTCAAAACAGCACTATTAGATTCTATTTCGAAAAAGATATTTTTTCACATCGGTGATTTCGTTAAAATATAAAAGTTCTCGGTAATGAAGGATATATTTTATGAATAAGCTCTTCGACTCTGGATGAAAGTTATTATTACTAACTTACCTTGTAGTCCATGCATTCCAATGTCTCCAACACTGCCTTTCTCTGCACCTCCATATGGAGCAAAACCAGGAAGACCTTGATTACCCTTGAATCCTTTCATTCCTCTCAAGCCAGGCAATCCAGGAAGTCCATCATCACCTGGCATACCCGGTCTTCCCATCAGTCCAGGCTCTCCCTCATCACCCCGTTCTCCCCTCGTACCATTGGTTCCTCGTAGACCAATATCTCCTCTTTCTCCTTTGATTCCAGGAAAACCATGCGATCCTGGTGAACCAGGAAGTCCATCTGTGCCATTTTCTCCAATTAGCCCCGGATAACCCACTAAACCGACATCTCCTCTGTCACCTCTGAGACCAGGTTCTCCATCTAGTCCGTCTAACCCAGGCTCTCCAATTTCTCCTTTCGAACCAGGGGCACCTATGACATCCCTTCCGGGTTCTCCTTTGATTCCAGGAAAACCGGGTGCTCCAGGTCTGCCATCATAACCAGCTAATCCAGTCTGACCAGGTTCACCTTGATCTCCTTTTTCACCACTAACCGCCGAGTCACCTTTTTGTCCTGGCAATCCGGGAAATCCGCTATCCCCCCTCAGTCCATCTAAACCAGGTTCTCCGGGAAAACCTATTGCTCCTCGAGGTCCAGCATCTCCCCTCTCACCTTTGCGACCTGGATATCCTAGCAAACCTTTAGGGCCAGCCGGACCACGTGCACCAGGGAAGCCAAGATCGCCCCTATCGCCTTGTGGTCCTGGCAATCCTGGTGATCCGTTCCTTCCTGCGTGGCCTTGGTATCCCATCGGGCCTTCGTCGCCTTGAATAATTGGGAGAGTGTAATAAGAATCTACCTAGGGTAATGAGTAGATACAAAAAATATTACAGATTCTTCACATAAGTGAGAATCTTAGAGGAAACTGTAATATTTTTTGTTAGAATTGGATTTTTACCAACTATCGACCAGTTGAATTCGAGTAAGGCTGAATTCAGACAGATCCGAAATCCGATCGTACGACGATCCGATAGCTTTCTGATTGGTCTAAATTAAAATTTAGATCAATCAGAAAGATATATGATCGTCGTACGATCGGATTTCGGATCCGATAGCTTTCTGATTGGTCTAAATTAAAATTTAGATCAATCAGAAAGATATATGATCGTCGTACGATCGGATTTCGGATCTGTCTGAATTCAGCCTAATGAGTAGATGTTTATGCCTTATGGCGACGATCACCCTAGGCCTAGGCCGACATTGTCATTTCGAAAAAGTAGATATACTAGCATTGCAAGGGGAACAGTGTCATATTCAAAACTCTAAAATGCAAGAGATTTTTGTGTCGTAGGGACCGAGCGGACCATAAAGAACACTCGGTTGGTACCTGAGCATTCAAATAGTAATTTGTACAAGAGAGGAAATGGTGGCCATATATGTAGTATTTTTTCGATATTTATGAGAAACTCTAGGGATGAATCTTAATTAAATTCAATATTCAATTCTTGCCGACGACATACTCTGGAAATTCCAAAAATTACTTGTACCTGAAAAGTTATAATATTTCAATCGTTGAAAAAAAAATTGCGTCTATAAAGTGAAGTGTCGGACCTATTCAGAAAGCATAAGCCTCAACCAACGAATCCATTCGGACTGTACTATTTCAGTTGATTATTGGTGAAGTGCCGTTGATAGATTCATCACTAGAATCACTCATTTGTGTGAATTGATCTGTTACAGAAATCCCTAATAATTACAATGAAATTGACAGTGAGCTTCAGAATTAGCAAAGGAAGCCATGGCTTTGAAAATGAAATGTTATACCTAAATACGATGGGAAAATCAAGATATTACAATTATTTCAAACATACATTTTTGCAATTGAGTTGTGCCTATTTTAGAGATAATTCGCTAAAATTATTGATGTTTTGAGATGTTTTCTTGAAAATCTTTTATAATTTGGTAGACAGATTAGAATTGAGACGTTTTCACGAGGTTGTCCCTGGTAACCAAGTATTTCGTCTCTGTCATTGATGGAATTCTGTCCTACCTTGTGTGGATATGAAATTATAACGATTCAGTTGACTGGAATCGCCTACTTATTCGTTTAGTAAACTATAAAGAAATGAGCATATTTACGGGTGGGAGTAGAAAAAGACAATAATGAACCAATATTTCATTTAAATTGATCCATTATCTCAATATCTTTGACATGAAAGAGCACTCAGATACTATCAAGTTCTACTAAAAAACCTGAAGCTAGTTTTCAGAATTTGACTTCATAAAATATACAAGGATAAAGCAATATCGTAGAAGCTGCAGGAAATTGTTATTAACCAATATAAAGTAAGTAAAATGTGGTTTTCATAAGAAAATAATTGTACTCCAACCACCCTACTCTTAACTTTAATCAGTGTAGTGTACCATCAAATAGTTACTCTCCTGTATGCACTTTGTGAAATTATCTTTATGATGTAATGATATGGTTTCAGATATGGAACATGTGAAAAAATCCCAAAGGAACTTTCAGTTTATCTTGGAATTATATTATATTTTTTCATTGTTACGCTGGCTATGCGTTCAGTACTCAGGGTTAAGATCTGGATGTTCTGGGAAATAATCTTTATTATTTCTTGGAGATTCACAGACACAAATTCCAGACTTTTCTTCAAATTCCCTTTGTCACAAAATCACACGAAATTTATGATATTTATTTTTTTTTATTCCGGGGACTATTTTGACTTATATGAAGCGATATGTATCCCATATTGATAGAAAATACGGTTTTTACCTTGTAAACCTCTAAGTCCTTCCAGTCCCGGCTCTCCCTTTGCACCTGGTAAACCCATCGACCCCGGAGGTCCGTCTTCCCCCTTCACGCCGATATCCCCAAACTGTCCTGGGTACCCGGGCTGCCCTGGCAAGCCTTGGCGACCTGGTGGGCCTGGTCGACTGATTCCTCGCATTCCC
The DNA here is from genome assembly GCA_032362365.1 of Zygogramma bicolorata. Classification (NCBI taxonomy): domain Eukaryota; kingdom Metazoa; phylum Arthropoda; class Insecta; order Coleoptera; family Chrysomelidae; genus Zygogramma; species Zygogramma bicolorata. The sequence goes on from JAVJAQ010002527.1 coordinate 360,847, forward strand.
TTGGATCCTGGTAGTCCAGTCAAACCGAAGTATCCAGGAGCTCCTTTCGGTCCCCTTTCCCCTTTAACTCCTGGTCGCCCAGGAATTCCAGGGCGTCCATCAGGCCCGAAATCTCCTGGTTGACCCTTGGGACCGACCGGCCCGGGTAATCCGATCTCACCGTTCAAGATTGCTAATCCGTAATCTCCGCGGTCACCTTTAGGCCCCTGGATTCCCGGGAGTCCGTCAAGTCCAGGAAGTCCGGGCCTACCAGCTGAACCTCTCGGCCCTTCGTCACCAGGAATGCCCGGATATCCTTTGAGTCCCCTAGGTCCTTCGTATGTTATGCCCTGATTTCCAGGAAGACCAGGTAATCCTGGCCAGCCTACGTCACCTTTGAAACCTTTCTGCCCTCTTAGGCCGTCGAATCCTGAAAGACAATCTTGATCAAGAGAATCCGCCGATAAAATTTCGTTTCAATTACCTGGTTCTCCATCTTCTCCTTTCTGTCCTTTATTTCCCGTTTTATCAATCAGCATTCCAATTATGGGTCCTATTTCACCCTTTGCACCTGGTAGTCCGGGGTCTCCTGCCTCACCACTGGGGGTTGAAAAAATCACATATTAGGTACCCGAAAGTGTTAAATAAAAATTTCTGACGAAAGAATTGCAAATGGTAGATGACCAACATAACAAATGAGCATCAATACCAAGTAAATTTTGTTTGAATGTGGCTGACATTGTCCCTTACTGAGTGATATCAGTTCGAACTTCCATTGTGTATGGTGCAGAAAAATCACCCTATTGATACCTGTCAAAGTATTCAGTTGTATTGACAATCAATAAATTCTAAACAGAGAGAGAGAGATAATTTGAAATGCACAATAATCAAATTATAAAAATTCAAAAACAAAAAAAATTGATTCGGATGAGCACAAATGAAACGAAAATGAATTATGAGAATGAAAACCTACCAAAAACCCAATGGCAACAAATGACAAAACGAATTGAAATAAAGGTACTGAAAGCAAAACAAGAGAACTGAAAAAAAAGAATGAAGTAATCAGAAAAATGAGCAGAAATAAATCAATGACAATACTGATAGTATAGGCGAATAATACACTGAAATGTAATTCTATGTATTTCAGGAAAAGAGGTAATTATTGGTGAAAAATGTTGAGCTAGGTGCCAGAAACAACCCAGTAAAATTCCCACCGCAAACCTTGTGTTTTTTTGTCAGTGGCACGTTTAAGCACCCCAAAAATAGTGTTTCGCGATTATCTCGAGAAAATGAATTCATATGAAAAATCATTTCTTATCCAAATTTTCCTCGTGAAATTCTACATAGGATGGACTACTTGAGAGTTGGTTCGTTTTCTCGAGATAATCGCGAAAAATTGATTATAGGTTACTAAAACGTGCCACAGAAAAAAGGTTTGGGGGTGGGAATTTTAATGGGTTGTTTCTGGCACCTAACGCAACATTTTCCATCGATGATCAGCTTTCCTGCCAAAATGCATAGACTGAATATTTTTCGCCTAACAGCCATCCCGAAGACGATTGAAAAGACCAGTGATCGAAACGCAGTATCAATACTCAAGTCGGAACTTGGTTTCAATAATTTACAACATTCTCTCTTCGATTTTGTGCGAGTAAACTGTTTTTTTTCATTTGAATATTCTATTTTCATCGAAGTATAATTTTTTATCGTATGCCTTCTCATTTTCCTGAGTATCTGAATTTTCCTATGGTTTATTTCAACTTTCTAGTTCAGATTCTAGTGCCTTTTACTATTTTTACGCTCAATGAGTTTTCGACAGGTTTAAATTATTGCCGATAATTTGAATTTTTATTTATTAATTTGCACGACTGTGTATTTCTTGTTGAGATTTCATTGTTTTCATTTAGGTTTTCCGACCTAAAGATTTTTTTGAAATTTTTCAATAGAGTGGATTATAGACAATATGGAAATTCGAAACCAATACCACTCGCCTAGTGAAATATAAAGAAACTTTTCACGTATAATATCACATGATTATTTTCGGAAATTTTCTAGAGAGCACGAATATTTTGAAAATTAATCCGCGAAACGACGAGGGAAAATTGTTTCGAAATATTCGTGCTCGAAAGAAAATTTCCAGGAATGATTTAAGCTTGCCTGGTAATCGGTAAGAAAATTTAACACCAAAGTTTGGAAAAAATTATTGATCCAATCTGACATTTTAAATTAATTTCTCTCATTGTCAAGTTGTACAGGGTATTGCTGTTTTTGACATAAGCTTCATGATTACTAAGATTTTTTTTTAAATAGAATTACCTGCTTCGGAGCGTAGTAATCTAAATTACCGGTATATTCGGATGTTGTACGTTATATGTTCCAATTTTTTTCATTCATATTGGAAGACAGAGAAGAAGACACGTTTGCTCGCGTGTGTGAGTGTATATTTCGTTGATTTCTCACCAGTGTTTTCTAAAGTTCGAAGACATATTATGAAAATTTCAATGTTCTCAAGGGTAGTTTCTGACAAGGATAGGTTGAAATTGTATCCTAAAGCATGAAACAATCATTATTGAACTATTATTACCCATATTTAGGTTTTCAATGTTATTTTATAAGTTTTCACAATAAGGGGTAGTTTTCACCCTCAAAAAATATAAAGCGTTCAATGGCACAATATAGAAAAAGAGCAAGAGGATGAAATAAGCCTGATCCCAAATTTTTGTACAAATCGGTGCTGTACGAAAAAATTGCGAGGTTTTACAATTTTTTAGCTTCATTTTCTGGACTTCTTGTGAAGCATAGTACAGTGGTTCCTCTTGTCCTTGTTAAATCATTGGATTAGAGCAGTACTGGGAAATGTTCACCAAACACCATAAAGAAATGCGCATAAGACTGATAACTTACTGCAGTATTGAAATAAAGAGAGTGGGAAGACGCACGACCTTAGGAGAGCCAATCGCAGCACTTCCAGGGAACTGCATCCTGAAAGTCAAATGAATCTGTTTCACGAAAGACGGCGAGCTGTCCGGAACGGTGCGCAGCAAGTTGAACACTGAAGTATAGGTTTCTTAAGGCATTGTTTCTTCATCGCCGTACGGCGATGTACCCGGTCATTGGCGAAGTTTTTCATTGGAGAATAAAGTTTTCCTCGCCTTTTTTCCTTCTATGAAGGGAGTAAAATCGAAGGAATTCACAAACACTCCCTGAAAAAAATATTCACATCCATATTCGGTAAATGTACCCACGGGAATGCAAATGTATTTTTTACCGGGGCGACGACAAAATATGATTGCAATGTACTTTAAGTTTATGGAATACCATTGTAGATTCCAGCGAGACACGGGTTTAGAATATACCATAGATACGTACGTGTATTTCCATTCATAGATAATTGAGTCATTAACAATAAGAGAAAGGAAGAAACAACCGATCACCTTCCCCCATGTCGCGACGAGCACTAAATCGCAAAGAAGTCACATTTTCCTAAACGCCAAACTGAGCAAATTGGGGCGTTATATGAGCATTCTCGAAAATCTGTCAAATGACCGTTTTCTCAGATTGACGGAACTTTGAGGTTTATTGTTGTCAATGAAAATTATCTGGAATTATTCCTTCGCACTCAACAGGGTTTCAAAGTCTATATAAGAAGAATAAGTTTTGAAGTTATTACAAGTACTTTTTCACGATGTGTGGAAGATTTTGTATTTTGTGTGGACAGTCAAAATCTGGAGATCCAGATATTCGTCTTTATTCAGTACCTGAGGTGAATAAAAAACAAATCGCCCCAAAAAAATAACATGAATGTAGCGTCGTAGCTAATTTTATTCGTTTCAGCTTGAGCGAAAGTCTTATATTGAGGAGAAAACATCTATAGCTCTTATCAATGAGATATTGAAAATAAAGTTTTGTTTAAATAAAGGAAATATCGATGTGATACGTATTTTGAACCGTTGCATAACTGATGTGTGCATCCCCAATTCCAAGACAGTCTATCACTTTCAATACACTAGTATGTTTTTTAACAGAAAGCAACTTTGTTGTACATTCTCAGGTGAATGGGCAAAGTATATTATCTCGGAATCAAAGTCTAGTGTTACAAACTGATATAACACTGAAAACTTGTAGATGTAGCAGGTGACAGTGACGGGAGTGACAGGTTGTTTACGGTAGTTTTCCACGTTACATGCACGTTTTCTGAAACGCATTTGATTGGCTGTCAGGGCTGTCAAAATCTCAGTAGGCAAATGATAAACAGTAGTAGAATATTCGGTTGAACATTTTTCTAGAGTGAAAATTAAGCTTCATATGGTATATGACTAATCGCCATCTACAAAAGCGATCTGAAGTTTTTATGATCTCAAAAATCAAGCAATCGGTTTTCGCCAAGTTTTTCCCAAAATTATTCAGGTATAAGTAGATACACCAGGGTTTCCTAGGCATCTTAATAGCTACCAACCATTCCAACACTTGCGATTTCTATCAAATTTTGTTTCAATATATCGCTAGAGGAAAAATAAAAAGATTGTGAGAGTTGTAATAATTTGCATATACAACATCCTACATACCGGGTGACCCGGAAACAATTTACCCCCTGAATCTTCGTTGTTATTCTGTAGTTATATTTCAAATTCAGTAGTTCAATTTGTATAAATGTACAACTTAGTATCAAAACATATATGACATTTCTGGTTTGACCGGAAGCGCATTCTATATCACAATCACACTCTCAATTCAGAATCAGCTGATTTAGTAGATATCTTATAAATATTACTTCTTGTATTATTTGATTTGAAAAATAGCTAATCTGCATACAGAATATTGTGTGAAAAGTTTGGTCATGAATTGTTGTTACCCACATGATATTGTTCAATATCCCATAGCATACCTCCACGAAAATGTTTTGTAACGAGGGGAATACAAATAGAATTTTTCTATAAAATCTCAATTATACCAGCAGATTGTTAATTAATAATAATAATAATAATAATAAAGGCTTTTATTGATGGTTCTCATAGAATACAACGAAGGATATCACAAAACGACCCTGGAAAATAAACCATCAAATGGCAGGATTCAATATCTGCGTATGTCGAAACATAGCAGATGTTGCTCTTCCATCCAACCAGAAAAATAAAATCGTGTTTTGAATACACACTTAACATAACATACCAAAATAATAAAAAAAATACAACAATTAGCATTGCCATTAATGGTAATTAATATGAAACCTCTAAGTTCATTGTTCAAATGCACGAATATATCTCGATATCTCTGAATATGATAAATGAATGAGAGTTATATGCCACTGAGTTATTTCTTCACCATTGTCTTCAATCAATTTTATTATATCTCAATATCGAATTCAATCAAGTATTTCTTCATTTTTTTTTTGAAAGTATTTATTGAGTATTGTTTTAATTCAGCTGGTATCCGGTTATACAAACGAGAGCAGTAGTAAGTAAAAGATCCACGGTAAGAAGAAGTTTTGTATTTGGGTGTAGTTAAATTATTCCGGAACCTCAAATTTAAGTTATGGATATCGGTTCTGAAAGATATTTTTTCGAACAAGTAAGGGGGATTCCTTGTTGTAATGATCTTATGACAAAGGGTAGCGGAATGAAGCACACGCCTGGCCTCCATGTTTAGCCAACCAAGATTTTTTAGGTGATGTGATACACGTTCTCTCCTTCTAGTACCAGTTACAAGTCTGATGCATGAGTTCTGTAATTTTTGAAGTCTCTGTTTGTCCCTTTTCATAAGACCAGGTCCATAAACTACATCTGCATAGTTTGCATGCGATAGCACTAATGAATCGCAGAGTATAAGTTTACTCTTTTTGTTTAATAAATGTCTATTGGAATATATTGATTTCAGATTCATATACCCTTTTTTCAAAATTTCAGTGACATGGGACGTGAATTTCAAAGCATTATCAAGGTTCAACCCCAGATTTTTTGTGACAGCTTTAGTTGATAGTTGTATGCCATCAATAGTTATGTTGATCAATTCTGAGCAGCGATTTCTAGCAGCTTGTCTTCCGAATAGCATGACAAATGATTTGGAAGCATTTATGGTCAGACAATGTTTATTCGATATAGATATTAGTGAATTCAGATCCTGATTCATTCGGTTAACCGCGTAATCCAAAGATTGTTCGTCGAAATCAATGTACAACTGTGTGTCGTCTGCGTAACAGTGCATGGAAGTGTGCCTTAACGACCTTGAGAACTGAGAAGTATATAAAACAAATAAAAGAGGACCCAGGATAGATCCTTGAGGTACGCCATTATTCAAAATAAGTGAATTTGATTTTTCGTTATTCAGTGTGACACATTGCGATCGATTGAGTAGATAATTTCTCAGCAACTTCACTGCACTAGTTGTGAAACCTAAATAGCTCAGAATTGCCAATAGAAGTTCGTGATTAATTCGGTCGAAAGCTTTGGAATAGTCGAGTAATACTAGAATACAGAGTTTGTTGTCATCCATGGATTTATGCAGGTCGTCTACGACTTTCAAAAGAGCTGTAGAACAGCTGTGATCCGATCTGAACCCCGATTGATGAGGCGGAAGTATACTGAATTCATTCAAGTGGTTTCGTATTTGTATTGAAAGTAGATTAAACCCTTTCGGTCATTGCGGTCATTTAAATGAACAAAGAATTTGCATGGAATCGAATGACATTTAATTTAGGTATTACGCCGTCATGTCATATTGTTCGGTTAGAGGAACATTCCCTAGTATTTCAATGAACTTTAGTGCCATCTGTTTGTTACAGTCCGAATGATTCTGGTAGAAATTATTTCTTGTGTTGGTCTTTTTTGAAGGTAATGGTATAAACAAACTTCCTGGTGGAAATTTTGTGATAAAACAAGTGAATTTTTGAAATGAAAAATGCTGTTGGGTAGAATATGATTCTGACTTCAGATTTGTTGAATATATTTCACACATTTCTTTTTTTTCAAGTATGATTCCTTGGTTTGATTGATGTGCGTTGTTGCTCCTTCACTCTGTATATAAGCATATTTTTTATTTTTCAAGTTTTTTGATCAAGGGATGAACGGTTCAATGTCGGAGTAGACAGTTTTTGTCATTAGAAAGATTGTAAAAGTTGAAAAAGTCGATTAAACGTTGAAATCAACCACAACTGAAGATATTCTTTGTTAAATAAACGAAATTACATTGGTCCTTCGAGTGAATAACTAGCTCTGTGGTGAAGAAGTACTTCCAGAAGAGTTTTGAGAAATGCCAAATACAACAAGACTGACTGCAGGTACCCATAGAAAACTGAACCCCTGTTATGAGTGGCCACCTGCTTTTGGAACATTGAGACGACATTCAGTCAGTGTCAAGTCGAATAAGTCAGAAGTTGTCGAAAGTCGACACATAAATGAAATTCTGATAAATATAATGGACAAACAAGATGAGGTTTCGTTGGGCAAGGTGAGCCTAAGCCAGAAAGACAAGCTGAGTCAACGCCTAGAACCCAAAGACGTCGGTAATGATTTACCAGAAACATCATCTGTTCTTTCCATGAAGTCCAGTATTTCTAAAGCAGATAGTGTTCTACTTCGTAGAAAGAGACATGCCGTTGAAGTTGAGAAGATCAGACAAGCGATCGAAATGAAAAAGCTAGAAAATCAGCTGAAAATCTTAGAATTAGAAAATGAAGTTCGAGAGACTGAAATTACAGAATTACAAGAAGACCGGTCCAAATCATCAATGCAAAACATCCAAGGT